>PVJX010015110.1:0-43331 GCA_004027295.1 Dolichotis patagonum
GACCCCTCTACCACCTCAGCGGTCCATGTGTATGTTCACTTCCGATTCATTTCCTTTTCTTTCATATTTGTGGTCTCTCTCTATATCAAAGAGCTCAAAATGGTTTTCTATTTATTTTTAAAAACATCTGTTGTAGATACATTAATAGATTATCTTGGTCACTTATAAATGTATTTATCCTCACTAAACACTGAGTAGATTGTTATACAAAAACAAAACAAAACAAAAATCTGATTCATAAGCAAGAAAAAAGTCCTGATTTTACAGAATTATTCTTGAATTTTTTTAATTTACAATTTACGATTAAATACAAATTACTACTCTGCTTTAATTCTGCTTCCTTTCCAAATATAGATATTATCTAAATGCCTTTAAAATAGTAAATCAGACACATTTTAAATAGCAATCATTCTATACTGCAAATTTTTAAAAAGTCTCTTCATAGACAAAAGCATTTCAAGGCACAACTGATTGAGAGAAATGTGAAGCAGTTTTTGAAAACATACCTGTAAATACCTTGTTTGTTTATTTGCTGCTATTCTCAGTAAGCACATTTGTCTTCTTCCAAAATGGCCTGCATTCATTTCTAAAAAAGCTTGTGTGGGTGACATTTATTTAACTTTAATATTTACTTTTATCGATTTCCAAGTTATGGAACGCTGTCTGTTTGTACCACACATCTGAAAAAGTCTTTAAAATCTCTGCATATTAGCCCCTTAGGAGTGTTGTTAGCTTTTTCTGTACATTAAATTTGTTTATTTTCTCTTAATGGCACATACGTATAAGTGACACATGCAAAGACGGCTAGAGTTTGAATTTGCCTCTGTGTGTTGGCATTTGGGCAGCCTGCTAGCCAAAGCTTCACATGGACACACTTTCAGACACCAATTGTTAATTATTAATTCTATCCTAACTTCAATGCCAAAGTCTACCAAATATGGAGAGTCTGCTACACTTCTTGATTTGTATTATAGTAAAAGGAGGAGACTTCAGCTGCTGGAAGCTGGCAGCTAGACAAAAAGAAAAGTGTAGATTATCAGTCTTCTGTGCTTATAGATTCAGTTTTCCTTTATAAGTTGTTACATTTTCAGAAGCTTATACAGGTATGGTTACTGCTAAGGAGGCATGCATTTTATTACCCTCATTTGTAAAAATTGCTTTCTAATATTTTTACTTAAAAACTATAAGGCTTGCATAGATTTTTGTTTGACTGTCTTTTATTTATTTTTGTTCATGTTTTGGCAGTTCTGGGATGGAAACAAGACCTTGGATATGCCAAGCAAGTGCTCTACCACTGAGCTATATCCCTAGCCTTTCTCATAATGTCTTTAGATCTCAAGATATTAAGACATAAAGATCTAGGAATTAACAAATCTAGCTGCTGCAAGTCAAGTAATCATGAAACAACAAGTTGGTTCCCTGAAGCATACGGGAACTTATACTGTGGAAGCCTTGCAAGGGTAAGGCTTGTGCAGTTTGTACACAAGTGCATTGGTGAAATAGTGTTTTGAGTTTCACGCAGCTATGTTTGAGAGCTGGATAACTCATGTTCTCTGTTACGCAGACCTACTCGTTAGTTTCTACTCATGTCACTTGAGCACAAACCAGTTAGTAACAGTGTAAACCAGCTATGTTTGAACACTGGTCATGTTCCTTTATCCGTCCTGGCTTGTTTATAATATTGGACACTAACCAGCCCTCAGGATTTCTGTGTGGTTCCCTGACAACCAAAACAAAAAAAAGTTTTAATGTCTGAATTAAGTAAATTTTAAAGTAAGAGCTTCAAGGAAGGCTCCCAATTTTCCATAGAGAGGCTAAATAGAATTTACAACTGGGTTATTTTTGAAAAATGTTCCGAAGCCCAGAGCAGAAAGTACAAGTGTATCCACCTTAACAGATCTTGCTGAAGTTGTGTATGCCAAGGAACACTGCACTTTGTTCAGGGACAATGTGCTAATACGAGTGCGATCTTTTGAACCTAGGAAACTGTCACAAGTTGATTTTGAGTATTTCAGTGTTTGGGGACATAAAGAGACAGTCTCATTTACTATATATCATAACAGTATTGTCAATGGCAGTCTGAATAATTCTGAAGCTTTAGGGTATCTATGCCCTGGTACCCAAAGACTAAGTGGCAAAATGACTCGAGATAAACAACACTGGAGAGCTCTATTAAAATCTTGTACCGAAGGGGCAAAAACCAGAACTTACCAAGGGCACAATGCGAGCATGCTTAGCAAAGTACAGGTAAATGTGAAACTTAGTCCCACATGAACTGATGGGAGATTTTTCAAAAGAAGCAAGAAACCAGTGTTTTGTTCCACAGAACAGAAAGACAAAGGTGTGAGGGGTGAACTGAGAACAAGACATGACACGAGGTGCTATTTCTTTGTTCTTTTGTTCTGTCAGAAGGCAGCTACTCACATGCTTTTATTTGATCCATTGCCAATGTGTCTTGCTCATCTTAGCATAAGAAGTCCTTAGTTAGTCTTGAGTTTCCCATTTAAAATTAAATATGTGTCAGTCACACAAGAAGCGGCTATAGATGACACCCGATCTTTTATGAGGCTTAAACACAAAATGACAAATTCATACCAAGAAAGATTTTCATGGAAACTGATATGTAATATTATGTAAGGCTCCTCCCCTGTATTGTCTACTCCCTGCAATTCCATCTCTCTACTGTGGCCTCAGTGAAAAGAAGATAATGATAATCTCCAACTCTGTTGAGAGAAATAGAAAGACTTTAAATTAGAGAAATGATTCACTGAAAAATCAGATAGTATTTCCTATATTTGATTTAGTTCATTAGAAAAAAATTTGTAAGGACTTTGAGACACTATAAGAATTCTGAAATAGTTTTGTCTAGTCAATCAAAGTACAATAGGAGTCTTAACTGCATAGAAATCCTTAAAATAATCCTTTCAAAGTGACAGTAGTTGATCTAACAATTTCAACCAACTCATTGCAGTTTAAAAATCTGATGTTGATTTAATTTTATTTTAAAGGTAAATATTTTTTCAGTGAAACAACTATTTTTAAGCTAAATCAAATTTGGGAGTAATTAGACAAAATTTCAGGAAAAAACTAAAACTTAGTCAAAAAGAACCATACGTAAGTTAGAAATTAGGGTTATAGGTATGAAATGTGTAGGGTATATTATGATATTAACTCCTTATTCTGAGGGAAGAAAAACTACACAGTTCTCATGGAGATCATTTGTTCTTGGAACTTTTCATTTTCATCAGAATTCACTTTTAAAAAGGACACATCCTTCTATGGTTTGCAGTCCTGCCTTGGTGTTAGTCTTGAAATAAACATTTTTTTATAATCATGTTTAATGATGAACTTTGGACTGAGGGTTTTCTCAATCCAAACATTATTGGTACTGTGGTGGAATAATTCTTTGCCATGAGGGGGTATTCTGCATGTTATAGGATCTTTAGTAGTATACCTGGCCACTACCAACTGCATCTGGTGGCACTGCCTCCCCCAGTTAAAACAAGCAAAACATCCTATAGACAGTCTCTAGGCACTACCAAATGTGCTAGGAAGGGGAGAAAAATCAAACCAGTTTTGGATGATAATAAAAATAACAAATGATGGTAGTAAATGCTTCTGTCATCTTTCATCTTTCTTATATCATGAGACAGTATGGGACAGATCTAGAAGACGTTATCAGAGATATGAATGCCAAGCTTAGTTATGGCTCTGTCCATGTCCATAACCTTGAGTTAATCTTTTATCTCCTCAAGGCTCCTGTGCTCTATGTTTATGAGAAAAGTGTATTTATTCATGAGATATTTAATGAATTCCAATTTATATGCAGTATGAATGAGAGAGAAAGAAGACCTCCTTTGAAGTTGCCCATACTTTAGTGGAATAAATAGACACAAACAATAATAGAAAGAAAAGATTTGTGTATAAATTAGATACTAATGTTGGAACTCCTGACTAACTCCCTTATGAGGAGCTGTGTGTATCCTGTACACTTGCTGTTGGCCCAAGGCAAGAGCCATGTTAGCTCCTGTTACTGGTTAATGTGGATCCTTGCTTAAGGAATACTGGAAACAAGATTTGGGCAGCAATATTAACTTATTTTCTTAAAAATTTTATTTTGAAGAAAATAAAACCAAACAAAACAGAATAAAGCCAATTAAAACAAAACAGTGAAAGTGATACAGGACTTCAAAATGAGATAGTAGGAAATCAACAATGGCTACCATAATGTGTCTTATTATCTTCAAAATAGCTGCCCATACCATCAGACATAATAAAATCAAACAAAACAAAACAGAATAAAACCAAACCAAACCAAACAATGAATATGATACAGGACTTCAAAACAAAATAACAGGAAATAACAATGGCTACCATAATGCCTCTTGTTATCTTCAAAATAGCTGCCCAGACCTTCAAACATAGGCATGTAAGATTAACCAACCAATACAAAAACTGAGTTGCTTCTTTACCTCACTTGTTAACTTTTCAGAAATTTCAGGTGTGCGACCGCTAATTTCTACTATGTCTGTGTCTCCTGAACTTGCTCTGTGTAGGCTGGAGGTCTGTGGTTGTACTTTGCTCCTCTATCTTGATGTTATTCTGTGTTTTGCCAAATCAGCCCATTGCTGCTTTGCTGGTGCTTCCTGCCTTGGCTGCCAGTCCCTTGGTGTAGTGGATTGGGCTAGGCACCTGGATTCCTCTGATCTGGGGTTCCTGGAGTGGTGGTGAGGCATGGGGTGGTGGTTTACCAATGCTTTCCTGGTAGAAGTCGGGCCTCAGGGCATGGTTTCTTCCTATTGACTCCATTTGTTCACAGGTTTGGTTCAGCTCTGATATTTCTTTGCTGATTTTCTGCCTAGCTGCTCTGTCTCTCTGTGACAGTGGGGTATTATAGAGGTCTCCTGTTACGACTGTGTTACTGCTCATTTGATTTTCCATGTCTACCAATAACTGTCTTATATAGTTGGGTGCTCCTGTACTAGATGCATATATATTTATGATTGTTATGACATTTGTTCTGTCTCCAGTTTTTTCATTGACCCCAGTCAATCTTATATTATTCTTCTTTGCTTTTGATTGATTTCTCATGTTATCTTGCTATTTTTGACATATCTTTCTTTTCAGGATCACTAGCTGCAATTCTGTCTTGAAAATCTAAAATTCTATCCTTTTGTTGGTTTAGTCTGTTGCATATATTTTCAGTAGAGGTTTTAATCTCCTGGATCTCTGTTTAGATATGTTTCATGGATTCCATTTCTCTCCTATGTTTCTCCTATGCTGGACTTTTTTTGTTTCCGCCTTTTTCTAAGTTCATCTATTATTGGTGTCTTCTCTCTCTTTTATTTAGGCATAATTTCTTTCTGTGCATAAAAATCATTTTCTTTATAGCTTTTTCCACTTGTTTTTTCACTTCTGTTGTTATCATTTCAGAAAGTTGCAGTGGTCTTCTATGGGTGGAGTTCCCTAGAGTCCAACTGTTGTCTGCTCACTGCTCTTCAGGTGCTCCCACATTACTGGCCTCACTAATTACTTCACCCTCCAAGTATGTGTGTGCATATGTGCATCTGGCTGCTGTCTTGGGTCCTGGAGTTCCTATAGGTCTTATACGCTTCCAGCCAACTCTGCTCTCTGGGGCTGGGGGAGTAATGGAGGCGGCCTAGCGCACTAACTCATTGTCTTCCAGCTGGCCCCACCATCAGGGGTATAATGGAGGGGCGCAGAGTATGAACTCACTGTCTTCCAGCTAGCCCTGTCATCAGGGACCAGCAACATTAATTTAAGTGCAAAAACCTTTATTGAATAAAATAAAGAGAAAATAGGAAATAAATTCATTTTGGGGAGAAGCACTGAGAGGAGATAGTTACAGTCAACAAAGGAAATGAACCAGCTTGTATGGAGTTGCTTAGATATACTAAGGTCTGTTATTGTCTGGTTCTGATTTTGTAGCTCTGGAGAAGTTGTTACAGCTTGAGAGGCAATCAGGCTCCTCTGGAATGATTTGCTTCTGCTTTGCAAATGAGGGTAACCTCAGTTATGCAGAGGCTCTGCTGGAATGCAAAGTTAATGCAGGTTTAGGGCAATGACTAGAGACTTTTAGATGACTACTATAGAGTGTCTTTAGAAGGATATTGGAAAAGCTGGTAGTCAAATGTCCCTGAAAATCTCCTCAGTCTTCAAAGAGGATGCTATTGGTTTGGGAAATTTAGAATTACTAAACCTTGTATTACCAGATTTAGATAGATACTCTTCAAGTGATTAACATGCCTATATGCAGCATTGAGCTAGATATCTGACTCAAAGTTTTAAGGTGATAAAGGAGATAAGAAATGAAGACAGAGAGGTCAATCTTTATCCTGCTGTTTAGTTACTTCATGGGTAGCTATAGGCCCAAGTGAAAAATGAGGGTTAGTTTTGTTTTGCTTCATTTTGTCTTGGTAAAAGCATCTGTTAAGCCTCTGACTCCCTCACAAGAAAATACAAATCGTGCTTTTAATGAGTAATAGTTGAAGGACCAGAAAATTTGTTCTCTGTCCTTCTGAGATGATCCCTAATAGTTTTATTTTCTTATATAGTGTATACTTGAGATGTTATGACAAGGGCATCCCAGCCTTAGACATGCACCTGTTTTTGAGTGATAAGATTGTTTGGGAGAGTGAGAGAACGAGGGAGAGTTATATGTCATACCTCTAATGGGTAACAGGTCCTGAGTGAAGGCCCAGGAATGAATCTGTCCCCATCCACGTGGTGGTCTCTAAATGGCTCATTTCTAGGACTGGGACCATAGTCACATTTTCTGGCATGGCTCTGCCACCTTCACTCTTTCTTGTGAAGGTGAAGTCATTTCTACCTCTTGCTTTCTTAACTGCTTACATACGTCTTAGTCCTACGGAGCTCTGGCTGTATGAAGGGCTCCTCCACTCTACTGTGCAAGATGGTGGGGGAAAAAAACTAAACAAAAATTCCAGACCAAGTTCCAATTAGCAACTTTGAAATGATAGTTTATACCCCAGGAAAGTGCCACATTTCAAAACTCTCCTGTTTTGCCTAAATGAGGACATTTGCCCAACAACAAAAACCAGAAGGTTACTCTGCTGGCGCTCCAAAGTCCTGTATAATACAAGCTAGATTTATCAATAATGAAATTCCAGGATAGAAGATTTTCATTACAAAACATTTTTCTTTTAAATATGAAACAACTTCCACACATAACAAGACTAAAATCGTTATTGAATCTAAAAGTAAACATTGAAATTATCTGTTTTTAGAAAAACAGTTCATGCAACCTAGTCAGGTTTTAGAAAAGCCATTGCTTCTGGAATACTTCTAACCTCCTCGGTTTCCAGTGGCATGAGCTATGGGTAACCAGGACCTCCTGGTTTTCCATTAGCCTCCTCCATCTTTATTCCTTTCTACCACTTGATCTATCTTGGCATACAGAAAAAAAATGTAATCTTTAGAAAACTTCACTTCTTATTTTTCCACTTAACTTACACAATTTGTCATTGGAGGATCTTATGTACATGTCAATCAATTTAACTGAACTAAATCAAACTTCCTGTGCTCTACTGTGGTAATCACTGGTGAGTTTGGAATTTGTGTTGCATACAATTCAGATCTTCCATTCCAAAGCTAACAGCTTCTACTTACTATCTTGACTTTACAAGACCAAATTTTATGCAGTACTTTATACCTAGTAATGGTTTTGGATTACTGTTGCACAACTTAGTACCCACTGAGCCTCTTGAGTTAATGCTCTTTGCAAAGCAGATTCCTGGTGCTCCATGAAAGCTCTGCAATGAAACTACTTCAGGAGCTGACACCAGGAAAGTGCAGCCTTACAGGTGACCTCTGCACACATAGCCTGGACCCTTGCTTCAATACGCCGGAACAAATGCAAGCAGCTTGAATGGAAAGGTGTCTTATTCTCCCAAGTTCAGATAATCCATCTTTTTATTGTAAAAGAGAATATTAGATTTCTTTCTTTCCTTGGGAAAAACAAAACCCAAGCTTCCTGGTTTCTTACCCCAACCATAGCAGGAAGAGTTCAGTTCTAGCAAACACTGTGCTAGAATCCAGAGTCACTTGTTTTCAGTTTGGTTTCACGACCAGAGGGAAATACTTCTAATATGCTCTTTTTCCACTTTATTTTACAGCACACAATCCCAAAGTGCTTCCACTGTTTCTCATTATAAGCTCCAGGTTACTGAATGCTACCAGCACAACTCAGCAGGGCATTGTCCTTACCAGCTATGTACGATTTTTTTTTATCTTTATGACAAGGACTCGAAGTAGATCCATTCTTTAGATTTCACACACAAAGACTCCAAAGATCACTGCCTTGAACCCAGACTGTAAACTGCTACAGCCTGGGCTTTTCTTCACCGGACAGCCTCTTCATGCTGGCGGTGCCACTAAAACACTCCCATCACCTTTCTGAGTCTTCTGTAAAATCCAGTCCACATATTCAGCAACTTTTGTATAGACACCTGGTTGTTCCTTGCGGGCACAGCCTTCACCCCAACTGGTGATGCCCACTAAACGCCATATTCCATTGTGTTTACAGACTAAGGGGCCGCCAGAGTCTCCCTGTGTCACGGGGAATAGAAAATTGAAATGATACAAAGTTATAACAGAGGCATCTAAAATAAATCATTGCTTTTAAAACTCTGAAGTTACACTTCAGAGGTTACACACACGCACACACAAAACACACACAAAACACAGCTTCTTAATTTTTTTCAGGTACCTTATTGGTTGCTGGATGTGTGATGAAAATGAGTGTGTGGTTGCTTTTTCAGTTTATTTCCTTTTCTATTTTGAGGGAAATCCAACAAATTTGACATCTTTATCCCAAATTTATGTTTTAGTTACAATCACTTACATATTCAATTATACTTCTTATTAAGTATAGCACACATATAGATTGTACCATAAGTACTCATAAGTACTCCATGATGTACATTTTATATATTTATTTGTCTCTGAATTCTAAAAATAATGAAATACACTATTGGAAAATATGTTCTGAAATGAATTATCTCAAGTGAACTACTGTGCATTTTAGCATAGTCTAACACGTACCTTACAAGCATCTTTACCCCCTTCCTTGTGACCGGCACATATCATCTGTTTTGTTATGACATAATCTCTGTATCTTTTTTGGCATTCTTCATTTGTTACCAAAGGTATATTCACCTTTTGTAGAACATTTTGGATTTCACCTGTGAAGTAACCATTATATAGCTTTAGAGGGAGGAAACAAATACAAAAATCAGTTTAAAGCCTTGAAGCAAATCAGGATGATGCCTGGTACTGGAGTCATATTTTTTAATAAAAATAGGCAGAAAGTATCAAAAACATAGTCACTGAGTGAGAGAGACAGATCTTCTGCTTTAGCCTCTCCTCAGCCTCCTCTGCCTCCTCCGACCCTCCCTCCTCCTTTTTCTCCTCCTCCCCTCTCTTGCTCCCTTTCTGCAGTGCTAGAGATTGCCTCCTGCATGCTAGCCTCCTGCATGCTAGGCAAGTGTTGTGCCACTGAGTTACAGCCAATCTTCCCACAGCCTCATTTTTTTAATATTTCATTTTGAGACAGAGCCATGCTAAGTTGCTCAGGGTTGCCTTGAACTTGGGACCCTCACGCCTTAGACTTCCCCTCCACAAGTAGCTGGAATTAGAGAGCTTTCACGCTGTCTCATGCACTCTTGCAATTCTATTACTCATGCTGAACATTCCTTGCCTTCCTCTCCTTTCAAAAGAAATCTCCAAGAAATTCCTCTGTGTGTTTATTGTGTACAGTACAAAAGCCTGGACATTCCTATTTTTCAGTTTTATTTTACATACTCAAAATTATAATGTACAATATATCATTTCTGAAAATAAATCTCAAACATTTGAAAACAAAAAACATTTTATTTTTTGAGCAAACACATTTTTCATGAATAACAATTTATTTACAGATAATTGCTACCTATGTCCAGGTTCCCCTTGGATGTATGTTAAGAATTTTTTTGTTTAACAATTTTTGTTCACTTTTGTTCCTGTCTCAGAGATATTAGTCAAAAAGGTGAAAAGTTTGAATTTGTTAAATACAGAGCTGACTCAGGAAAAATGGAGAGAGTTTGATCAGCTATTACTTTTTGTTATGAACAGTTGTAAATATTATTCTCTATGGTGTTTATCAGGATCTTAATCTTGGAAAGGAAACATGGTCTGTTGCAGAAAAGTTTAAGGGAAATTGAAATAATCTGAATAATTATAGGCAGAGATTCTTAAATTATGGTCTACAAAGAATCACATGGTCCATAAACTCAGATTTAAAAAAATACTTGTCTATTTTCACTAAATTCCAACTGAAGTCTAACACTTTCTGTAGTTAAAAGTATAGGCAACAGAATACTATTACCAGCATAAGATCACAGATTTTTTTTTATAACACAATATAGTTTTGTAGATAACTAAAAATCTCATTTACTGTCATTTAAAAATATTGTAGATATTTTAAGTTTGCTATTTAATATATTAATAAATAAGCTCATACACCACTATATCACATCCTTTTAATATATTTTGATAACTACATTATGATCTAAATTGATTTTCTTTATATTCTTAGGTTTTTAAAAATTTATTATTTTTTATTTTATGGAAAAAATGTAAAATAAAACTTCATAACAAAATAATAGGAGAATAACAACAATTAATTCTTCACAAGTTGTTATTTAAGCATTGTAAAGCAATTTTAGAGAGATCATTTAGCGGCTCCATTAAATTTCAAGAAGGGCACATAAAAATATACTCTGAATTGGATATAAGAAGGGATGAGTACATGCTGATTTATACTATTAGCCAGGAGTCAGGGACACAGCTCAGCAGCAGGCACAAGGTCCTGAGTTTGATTCTTGGTACAAAAAGAAAAAAAGAAAGAAAGAGAGAAAGAGAAAGAAAGAAAGAAAGAAAGAGAGAGAGAAAGAAAGAAAGAAAGAGAAAGAAAGAAAGAAAGAAAGAAAGAAAGAAAGAAAGAAAGAAAGAAAGAAAGAAAATCCATATATTATTAGCCATTAGTATCAAGGGAGACCATTGTGTAGAGAGATAGGGACACTATTAATTTATGGGCTTCACTGGGCTCATGGCCCTACAGGGACCCTATCATTTATATGATGTCAAGCAAATAATATTTATTATGAAATAAGATGCTTCAAAAGTTACCTTATGATTTTTTTCAGATCAAGCAAATATAAGTAGAATCACTGAACAAATATTTAAAAATAAATAGATTGAAAAGATTATGAGTTCATGACAGATGTGTATTAAACTGATTGACTGCATGTATTATAACCCAAAAGTCTGGTTCAGGAAGAACAGTTGGAATGTCAGGCTGTACCTTTTTCCTTATTGTAGCCCCATCCAGTTACCCAGCAATTCGTATAAACTGTATTCGTATCCTCTTTGGAGGGTAGGCATATTGGTTTTTGGAATTCTGAAAAGTAATTTTAAAATTAGATTTTGGTTAAACTTTCACAGACAGTGGCTTTAAAAATACACCCTTATATTTTCCCTTATTCTTTCCACAGTATAGACCCAATAATGAACGTTCTGCTTTCTGGTGAAGTTCAAGGTAAATGATTCTAGAAACTTTCTAGCCATCTGTCATTTTTACGTGACATTTTTGGCTTTAAAGTTTCGTGTATGAAAGGAAAATTCAGAACCACAGTTACTGTCTAAAGCATTTAGAAGTTAATATATATATATATATATATATATATATATATATATAAAACCTTTCACAAAGAAATAATTCTACTTTTGTGAATGAGGACATTAGCAATGCAAGGAGAAAAAGCAAGTTACTCAAGGTCACATAATTGCTACAGACCATTAACAAATAATTGTGTTAATGGACATTCAACTTCTCTAGACATTGTACCTACAAAACAGCACTGATACTCCAGTTTTCCTGGAGCTTCCTTCTGTATCAGTCTGTTCTCTCCTCAAGTTACTCCTAGCAATGAGCAACAGGTCCTGCTTATTCTTGTCTAGTCTGAAGATTCCTAAATCCAAGCCATGGTACCTGAGCTGCTCTTGTCAAAGGAAGGCCAGTGTTCCCAGCTGGCAAACGCATTTCATGCCTCTACTATTTCAACCAAGTATGTGCAATTGCATTCTTCCCTGAAAAAACTAATTAACATTTCTTACCTTTGAATAAAAAACATTTGAGGAAAAATTCTAGTAACTTCACTTATCTGGCAACTCTCACCTTTCACTAATTGCACCAAACCAGAAGATAAAGACAATTTGTAAATCATTCAAACTGATGTGAACATTTAAACCAATACAGACCAACCATTCAATTTTCCCTTAAGTATGCTGCGTACCAGTAAAATTCAAGGGCTTCTGAAGTTTTATTAAGGCAATGTCGTTACCAGTTTCTGAGACTTTGTATTTCTCGTGGATAATAAGTTCTTTTATTTGTGAGAAAGAAGTTTCTTTTTTGATCTCTGAGAGCATTAAAATGCCTCCATAAATACGCCAAACATCTGGGAAAGGAATTCTAGGAAGAAAAATAAATACTTTGAAACTGGAAAGATGCAACTTTGATAGTATTCCTTTTTCCTCTCACTTTCTCTTTTAAAAGAAGAGGAAGAGGAGGAGGAGCAGGATCAGCACAAGATGGAAGAAAAAAAGAGGAAGGGGAAGGGGAAGAAGAAGGAAGAAAGGGAGAGAAAGAGGAGAAAGAGGAGGTGAAGAAGAAAAACAGGAAGAGGAGGAGGAGGAAGAAGAAATAGAAGGAAGAGAAGAAGAAGGAGGAGGAGAAGGAGGAGGAGGAGGAGGAGGAAGAGGAGGAGGAGGAACAGATTAGATATCACAGTATAAGTGACCTAATGCCTCCAAGTAATTTGTCATTGCCAATAGCAGCAGTGCTCAACTGCTGAAGTTTTATTTACTTTGAAACACTGAAAAATCTGCATGGATGTAATGACCCTAGTGCAAGAGAAAATGTAGGAATGTTGTTGCCACTCTCTGGGAAGTCATGGGAAAATTGAGCTGTGTTCACCAAACCTGAATGTAATCACTGCTATTAAATTCAGACCTATGAAATAGTCAGATTAATATAAAATAGGGCTCTCTAGTAGACCAAGTTAGAATTTGTTTGTTGTTTAAAAATGTATCTACATTGTGAGAAATATGAACATATAAATTAACTATATGCAAAATAAATCCAAATATATGATCTCATTTTGTGCAAATATGGGAAAATATTTATGATTACCAAGTAAGTGGTGCAAGAAATAAAAAAAATTCATGGAATTCCATGGTATTTCATGATAATGGAGTTATCAGGGGCAAAATGGCTTTCTTTCAATTTTTGCAAATACTGCACTGCTGCAGTATTTCTATGTCTATTATGGCTTACAAACTCACAGCACTGAGCCTTCAAGAATAAAAATTACTGATTGCAAATAACAGCAAGAAGTGTACCTGCTATTTCACACCTCAGAGTGTTTTCTTCTGGACCAGTCCTCTTGCATTATTGTGACAGTAGCCAAAGTGCTCCCACTGCTAAGTGGCATGTGGAGGAGACTCGCTCTGTCCAGCCGGGCCATTGACTGCTGTATTTTGGTAGCAATCAGTTCAGCCTTAAGATATGGCAATCTAAGGGGTAGATGCCACTAAAATATCCACATTTTTATTTGTGCTTATTTTTTGAGACAGATGAAGTATCTTTTAGTATCTCTTGCTTATGCACATGCCTTGTGCATTTCTACATTTCTTACTGAATTATCTTATGTTTTCTGAGTGATCTTTTTGTTTCAGGTATGGTGCTAAATGTTTGAGTGTGTAATGTAACCTTTCAAAAAATTACAAATTCATATTTACAATAAAAAATTTAGGGAAATTTCAAAATTCTCCATAGTCATACCTATAATGAATAGCAGTCATGAATCACTTTCTATTCTAACAACAAAGTTTGTTTTAAAATTTTAAAAAATCTGCCATATTGACCAATAAAATAAAAGCATATCATATTACATACATTGAAATATGTAGAGCAATTGGTTTCCAGATTTTTTTATTAGTAGTAGTACACTTGGAAATCAAAGACCAAAAAGTAAAATTTACATTGACCTGTAAAAGAGGGCTTTAAAGAATACATTTAGGAAGTGACCAGTGGCGAGGGTCCCAAATGGGATATATAAATACAAATGAAATCTGTAAAATGTCACTTCATTCCTGTAAGAAAGACTGATATCAAAAAGACAAAAGATAACAACTGCAATAGAAAAGGAAATTCTTACACACTGTTGGTGGGATCTATGAATCCCATTACTGGATATTTATTTTAAAAAATTAAGTGAATATTTCAAAGACATCTGCACTCCGGTGTTTATTGCAGCACAACTCACAATAGTCAGGAAGAGATGGAGACAACTTGAGAGGAGTCCCTAACCGAGGGACAGATGAACATGATGTGGTACATATTCACTACAAAATACTATTCGTCCATCAGAAAAGATAAAATGTGCTCATCCGTGACAACATGATGGAACTGGAGGTCATGTGAAGTAGTAAACCAGGCAGAGAAGGAATACTGCGTGATCTCACGCCCAGGCGGACAATAAGAATTTTATCTAGGAGACACTGAGAATAGAATAATGATTATCAGACAGTACAGGATGCAGTAAGGGGATGGGAGAGAGAGTGAAGTGTTGATCAATGGGGACTTAGTTAAAGTTAGATAAGAGTAAGACTTTCTTGCATGCTATTGAACAATCAGGTCACTACTGATGGTGATAATGTACTGTATATTTCAAAACGTTAGATGGGTTTTGTATACTTTCAGAATAAATGTTCAAAAAGATGGAAAGATTTACTCTAAATAAAACAGTGAACAGTGTATAGTTATTAAAACACTCAATGGTATTCCATAAATGTGTACAAATTTTATGTTTTCATTTATCAGTTTAAAAGTAAATTTAAATAAAACATTTTTTTTAAAAAAGAGAATAATTCTCTATTACTAAGGGCACTGGATGATGAAGAAACTGATTCTAGAGGCTTCCAAAGGCACAGGCAAGAGAAGACTCACCCATAACCTACCCGTCAAAGCAGTGCGCGGCAGTTAGGACCCACTGGGGTGCGATGATAGACCCTCCACACAAGTGACTCTGACTGGTCAGCTTTACCTGCAAGCTGACCTGCCAGGGCCACTCTCCCTGAGAAGAGTTTGTTCCTCCCACGATTCGTGCATCTATTTTTGTCGTGCACACTACAAAGAAGAATATCAAAGTTAGCGATTAGAATTAGAAGTGAATCATAAGACTAAGAAAAAATGTCACACTTTACTGGGGAGTGTGCTATACTCACCAGAGCTGTCTTCAGTTTTACACAATCTCAAAGAATAACCAGAGCTCCCCTGTATCCCATATGTAATCCTGGTTGGGGAACCATCTGAAGACAATCTTAAAGAACACTTACACCTAGGTGAAATACACAGCGCAAAGGTTACGCCTTCACATAAGGGAAAAGTATGAAATATCTTACCAAATAAATTTGCCCTTACCTCTCTCCCTGGCAGTCTTCTGGGAGTACAGAGTAAGTAAAAAATTGACAACGGATTGTTTTTGTACAAGTCTCTTGGCAAACACTTTCTCCATTCACGAATCTCACATTCAATTCTTCCCCACCAAAATCAACTCCAGAGTAAATTTTGGAGAGGCAGGGTTCTGTGCCAAGGGTGAACATAAAAAGAGATAACATGAGAAAGCAACAAGCAACATTAACCCAAGTTTCTGGTGTTTTGAGGATCATTTAATTCCCATTACTTGTTAGAAAATGATAGGATTTGTTACATGTTACATTAGTATAATTATAGAATCACGTTACCAGGGAAAGTTTTCGTGCAGGTAGAAAGGCTGTATCCAGATATTGTGTTTTCTTGAGGAGTAAAGGAACTTGGAGTCCCACTTTGAGAAGTCTTAAGGAAACAAGCATTTCTATTTTCAAAAAAGAAAGAAAATTGTATTAAAGGCATAAGGTAAGTATAAAAAGCATAAAAAATATAACTGCAAATTTTATTTTCCACAGAAGCACTCTTCAAAGTCAGTCCCCAGGACGCTAATATATTGTAGAGACTACATGTAAATAAAGCCACAGCTCCCACTGGTGAAAACTAGTAGACAAATATAATTTGAAAAGAGTGATAGTAAAGTTCTACTATAAATGTTAAAATAATATATATAATGGAATAATAAAAATTCTTGGGATTTATGCTATCTGTGCTATTATATAAATATATACCCTTCTTCTAGTCTCAGGTTGGATATGAGTGAAAGAGTGGGATATTATGGATAAAGCAGTAGGACCAGAATCTTCATCAGGTAAATAGGGACCTAATTTCTAAAAGAGAAATCAGAGCAACAAGCTTAAAGGATAAACTGTCAGCAAGCAGCTTTATCCCAGGCTAATACAAAATAGTAAAACAAGTAAGAAATGTATCAGATCTTTTCTCTACCCCAGGTGGGGTACTGTTTCTTTGACTCAATGGTATGTTGTGTGTTTGTTTTACATAAGAAAAAGTACACAGAAATGTCTACTCGTCTCTTACCTAATCTACACTTGACAGAAAAGTACCTGTTTAAATTGCTGGTGCTGGGTTTTGAGCAACATAAAACATTTTCAAACTCAAACTATTAAAAAAAGATGAGAGAGGAGCAGCACACACCAGTCTCTCACACTCACCTTTGGGATTCTGTATTGCACGCGTTCGTATGAAACGTAAAGAAGAGGCAGCTGGGGTGATAGGTGCAGATGGTTCGACACACAAAAGCATCTGGGGTGATGACTCTGGCCACATCTGTGTCTGAAAACGCAATGTGCTGGAAAAGGTTCATGCGACAACCTATGAACTCACAGAGGAAAGATACTCCTCAGTCAAGCAGCATAATGATAAGTCACTTGTTCATTGTCGTCACAACTAAGGGAGATAAGAGTTACATCCTTAATGAAAAATTATGTGTTAAAATAGCTCCAAATTTTTTTGGCATTGGGAAGAAGGCAAAACTGTTCTAACTCTGGTAAGAGATAAGATCAACCAACTGATCCTCCTACTTCCATCCTCCTCCTGTGCTATTTGGGCGACTTGGTTTGTGTTCATATTCATTTTCTATTACCTTGACCCTGAACTCGGCTTACGTTTGCATTCTGGAACATTATGAAAAATATTTCAACATAAACAGATTACAGAAGTTCCAGGCAGCTAACAAAAATACCATTTGCCCTTTGAAATTAGAACAGGAAAAAATTGAATGACTCTTTCATTCTCTTTCTATGATTTTATTTCTCATTTATTTCTATTTGGGTTTAGATAATTTACTCAGTTTACTTGACAATTTCTATTAAACTTATGGAAGCTTAAAATAGTAATAATGGAAAAGACAGACACAGTCATGGAAAATAATGGTAGCAATAATGGAAAAGACAAACACAATCATAACTGTGGACATAGCTGGACCAAAAAAGAGCACCTCCCATGATACTTTCATATTGGAAGCCTAGAAAATCATACATCAACTAATAAAAACTTTTTAAAAATGCACATAAACTTTAGAAGCTTAAAGAGACCACAGGGAGGACCATGAATCCTAACCTACAATTGTGCCCTTACAGGGATGACTTTCACAAGTTATCATATAACTCTACTTAGACAATTATAGTGATAGAGCTCACTATCACAAGAGAAGATCCATTTCTTTTCAACTACTGCAGATATTAGGTTTCTCTTAAATTTTCTGCACTATAATATCAACCTAAATAATCCCTACAGAATCACCTAGACTAATATGATTCCTTTTTCATGACTCTTACAAAGAAAAACAAAACCAGCAAAAAGTTAAAAAGTCATTCTGACTTTTTTTCAAGTTAAATGTCTTTAAGTCTTTCCTTTAATCATTTTTAAATGTTCCATTACTTTTAGGTATTTTTATCATCCTGATTCTGATCTCTTGAAGGGCTCTGAGTTCTTTCAGTGGTGGTGTGACCTGTACAGATGCGAAAGGACAGGTACTCCGTATTCCAAGGATCACTTGCTGAGAACTAGCTTGTTTGTTTCACCAAAATTAGTACAGAATGTTAATGGAGAGGGCAGAGTAAGGACTACCAGAAGTGGGTTTTTTTTAATTCATAATAGAGTCATCACCAGATATGAACACCATCAAGAGATGACTTTCCAGGTCTCTCTACTTTATCACTGCAATGGTTTCTTTATTATTGCTGTATCAGGAGTATATTTACAAACTTAGATGATTAAAACAGTGCAAATTTATTACTTTTAGTTCTAGAGACAAAAAGTCTACCATGGGTCTATTAGATTACCACCATAATGCTGGCAGGGTTTTGCTCCTCTGAGAAGCTCTAAGGAGAATCTCTTACTTGCCTTTTTCAGTTTCTAGAGGTCCAGTGCATTCCTTTGCCTATGGACCTTCCTTCACTTTTAAACCCAGCAACATAACAGCTTCAAATCTCTATGTCTGGTTGACCCTTCTGCCTCTCTTTATCTCTTACAAGAACCTGGGGACTAGAGTGTGCGTGACATCTACAGCATGCAAAATAACCCCCTTAACTTGGTCACGTCTAGGAAGGCATTTTGCTGATGAGGCAACACATTCACAGATTCCAGGGACTCTTATTTTACTTAGTACTGCCATATAATGAAATAGTAGTCCTCCAATTACCAAATTCTGAAAGTGCACAGGGCTTCAGTGAGAATCCAGATATCACGTTATTCAGCATCTTTATACTGGTAGGTGTTCCACTTTTACTTTGTTTTAATAGGCAGTGATTCCTGAAGGTAGAGAAAACAAGTTACTTTGCTTTCCAAACTCTGAGAAGCATGAGATGGTCCTGGTAATACATGACCCCTGGCAGCGGAGCACAGAAAGGGAATTAAAACAGTAACCTTCACTGGATCATGGGCTAGGGGCTTGAGGTGTCAATGAAATGGACATCTTCCCCATTTTCGGATGGGAGGTTTGGTTGGGAATGGGGCAGAACACATTATTCTACAAACCTAGAACTTCTTTCCACAGACACAATTTATCTGTGAATAAAATGGTAAAAATCATATTATAATTGCTTAAGTAAATAAAGAAAACAGTTAGGAATAAATCCCTGCTTATTTTCTGTAGAAAAGAAAAGGTAATGCTATGAAGAATAATACAATTAAATCCTGAAAACACCATTGTAAGGAAAAAAGAACCCTATGAATTTTACTCACCGGTACCCTGCATTTCCAAACAGTTGTGTGGCGTATGTGAAAAATTGGCAATGAATATCATTGGTGCACAGTTTTTGGCATTCTTCAACACTCTTAACTTTAGACACATTAAAATTTACTCCTCTCATATCCATTCCTTGGTAAACATCTCGGTGGCAAGCTGAACACATGAAATGAGTAGAGCAGATTCAGTCAATTTTCTTTTTAGCAGTAGATCATCAATCACCACTTGGGCAGCAGGGTAGTATGGGAAGAAAAAGTCTCCTTTTTGCCTATGGGGCTATAAACTAAAGAACTTTGATTGTATTATGTCACTAAATTATTAAATTTGTGGTCACCATAAACACGATGCAATACCACTCCCAGAGTATTAGCATTAGGTGGGGATTATTTTGGTTCCAGCCACAAGGTGCAGACAGCAGTACAAGTATCATTTCAAGTTGTGATAATCAGTGGGCAATGGAAACTAAACCAGACAATAAAAACAAGAATCTTGCAACTGTGGGCCAAGAGTTTGCCTTGTTGAACAAACTGATGAGCCTTTGACCTCTTGTACTCTGTTTAGAAGTTTGTCTGGTTTATATCTTTAACCTACTCAGATCTGATCATGAACTTCATTTATAAGCTCTAACACTGACTTTCCATATCAAATATTTACCAAATATGGAGCATTTTTGTATGCACATGGGGACATGATTCTCATTCTTGCTTTAAACTTTTGTTCAGTTCTATTTTTTGATTTAAGTACCCTTTCAAACAAAATATGCAGACAGTTCACTTAACAGTGAAACAAATTAGGCTCTTGTCTTTTATTTTTATTCAGTTTTTATTTTAAAGAGAAAGAACAATTAAAAATTATACAAAATTTCATACCAAGATAATAGAAAATTAATAATGGTTAATATATTTCATATTGTTATCTTCAATGTAGTTGCTCAGATTACAAGATCTCAACATGCAAAATTGATCAAACAATATAAGCACAAAATTTTCTCCTTAGTGAACCAAAATAAATTAGTAGTATAATTATCTCAGCTATCTTGTGTATATATATAATATATATTATATATATAATATATATATAGTTTCTTTTCCCTTCCTTTTTATCTCCTTCCTCCAATCCCAGTTGTTTTTTCCCTTTGAGCAGTCTTTCTCTGTTTCACTATATCTATTGTAGATTTTGGGATCTTATTTACTCTTTCAGTTTCTTACACTAGGGAGACAGGATGTTGTTTACACATGGGCATCTGATTTATTTCACTTATGAGTACGTCCTCTAATTGCATCCATTTACCTATAACAGCCTTGAGTTTATCCTTCTTTATAGCTTTTATGTTCCATGGTATAAAAACGTATCTTTTTTATCCACTCCTTTGTTGGTAGGCATTGTTCTCAAGATTTAGCTATTACAAATTGGCTACTATAAAAGTGGCTTTACATATATTGCTGTGGTATAATGTTCTTAATTTTTCTGGGAAAATACCCAGAAGGGAGATATGTGGGTCAAATGGAACATCTAATCCTACTTTTTGGGGAATCTCCACACTGATTTCCACAGTGGTTGTACCAGTCTACATTCCCACCAACAGTGGAGAAAGTTTCTTTTTTCCCTACTGCCCCACCAACATTTGTTATGGGTTGCTTTCTTGATGTTAGCCACTTTTTCTGGGGTCATTTCTGGAATGACCAGAGATGTTGAACATTTTTTCATGTTTGTTTGCCATTTGTATTTCTTCATCTGAGAAGTGTGTATTCATCTCAGATGCCCATTTTTGGATTGGGTCTTTGAATTTGGGGGGCCTGATTTTTTTCAATTTTTTATATGTTCCAGATAGATATTGTTTGTCTTAGGGGCACTTGGCTAAGAATTTTTCCCACTTGGTGGGTTTTCTTTTAAATCTATTGTTGATTTCTTTTGATGTGTAGAAACTTACAAATAAGATGAAATCCCAGTTGTCGACTCTTTAAATACCTCCCATGCAGTTTGGTTTTCGTTCATGAACTCTCTGCTTACCCCTATGTCTTCAAGATATATACCTCCTTTGTCTTTCAGTAGATTTAGTGTTTCTGCTTTAATATGTAGACCTTTGATCCATGTTGACTTTAGTTTAGTGCAAGGTGATAGACATGGCACTAGTATTAGTCTCCCACATGTGGAAAGCCAGTTTTTTCAACATCATTTTGTTTTTTGTTTGGTTTGATTTTTTAGACTCAAACATGTTAGACTTTTGGTTTAACCCTCAATACGAACCATGACCCATTGTGCAGATACTTTTCCTAAAGAGTGCAAAATCACAAAGCCAATTTTAAGCATAAGAAAGACAGAAGATACACAAGATTTCAGGAGAACAATACGATGAGGTGGGAGGAAAGTAAGTGCATTATCCTCAGGGCTTCATGGACATATGAATCTTTAAAAAGTAAAACCTCTTTTCAAGTTTGCTAAGGATGAGAAAATAGGCTAGAAGTTGGGGTGGGGTATTTACAAGCAAAACCTTTTGATTATTAATTAGGATAGTTTTAAAAAATTCCCAATACATTAGCATCACTAGGTATCAGAATTAAAGTTCTCTAGCATCTTAGACTTCACATATTTTCTAAGAAATATTTTCATACTAAGACTCACAGAATTCCATTTCAATTTGGGCTGAATGGTATACAACAAGGTTTTCCAAATTTTTATTAATGGCATTGTTGATATTTCCAATGATAAAATTCTTTGCTGTGGAGAACTGTCCTGTATTTTATACAATATTTGGCTGCATCTCTGGCTACACTACATGCAGTAACAATTCCCCTATTTGTAATGATGAAAAGTGTCTCCAGACACTGCCAAATGTTCTTTGAGAAGAGCAAAATCACTTCTGATTGGGAATCACAAATTATTCTCACATCAATTTGGGAGAGTGATGTTTCCTGAGTTTTCTTTTAAGTATCAGGGAGAGATGATTCATTGGATATGTATGCACTTCCTGAAAATATTACGAACCTCATAAATACTGGAAGCTCATTAGCCATGTTATATTGACTGACAAAGACAAGAAAATTGTCCAAATGAATATGGTTCCCTCAGAGCACTTTACCTATTCAGTTATCTTTCTTAGTGTTTTCTTTCAAAAGTCTGTGGCAGTATAGACTTTGACCAATAACTGTTCTAAGACATATCTATCATTAACTCAAATTTAGCTAAGAAATCCACATCTTACCACTTATTAGATGGCCACATTGCTTTAAGGAATGTCCAGAAATTGCATTTGTCCGATGCACTCTTGGTAGAGCTCCTGTAATACTGTCTTTCAAGAAGCAACCAAACCTGTTTTAAAAAGATGGGTCATTTAAATAGAATAATACACATATATTAAGATTGTGTCTAGGAATTTCCCTACATTAACAAAGATCAGAGTTAGGGAAAATGTCATTTCTTTGACACTTGAACAGTTTTAGATGTGATTCTGTGATATCTAATGGTTTCTGCAATGTAGAATTTTTTTTAAATAACACATTTTTTTAAAGTACAGAGAATCAAAAAAGTACAGAGGGTCAACAATATTAAATAATTAATTACTAGTCTCATGTTTGTAAACTTTAAGGAAACTATGTTCCCAGTTGGTGGTTGTTTATGCATATATTTTCATTTACTTAAAAGTTAAATCAGTCATGAGTTGAATGTGTATCTGACACTCATTTTGCTTATTAATTTCTTTCAATCTATATCTGTTGGAAGACTTCTGTCTTTAATGTCAAATTTAATGCTAATCTATTTACAAAGATGCCAGACTCAATTCCTAACTCAATATTCAACATGATTACTCTCACATATAGGAAAGGTTTTCTGCACAGCTTAACATGTAGGAATAGAGAATGATTATCCAGTTTCTAGTTTTTAAACTGAAATAAAGAGAAGACAAGAGAAAAGAATTATGGAAATGCAAATAAAATAGTTCAGATATTGATCAAAATGCAAGACAATTAAGATGAAATTATGGCATGTTCACAATCTTGTAAGATTTTTGTTTACCAACTATTTTTAAAATACTCTTACTCTTTCAAACTGCCAGAGAATAGCCCATGCATATATAAGCCTATGCTTGCATGTGCAAGCACAGACACTCACACACACACACACACACACACACACACATACTCACACACAATGCATGCCATTGGTGTAGAACCTGGCTCACAAGCAGCACCATTAAAATCTTCCTTCTTCTAATCATATTCTCAATAAAAAGCTTGGTTTATGTCATATTATGTTTTCTTTCCTTGTTTCTCTGATGTAGTATTGGGGAGCAAATGCAGGATGTTTGCGCTGAACCACATTCCCAACCCTTTTTTTATTTTAAGCCTGGGTCTCACCAAGTCACTAAATTGCCCAAACAGCCTCAGACTTTCTATCCTCCTGTTTCAGTCTCCCAGAGTGCTGTGATTATAGGTGTGTGCCCTATACCCGGCCATGTTATATTTAGACTGTGTTACTCATAAATATAATAACAAGTCAGATAATTAAGTATTTTCCTTATTCAGATGAAATATTTGTTATTAGACCTTTTTATGAGATAATCTCTTGACACAGATAATTCTCTAGTATTTTTCTTGAGGCGTTAGGTAAAAAGAAATTACTACTACTACTTCCATGACCTTAAATAAATGCAATGATTGCTTGAAATGCAAATTTCCAGGTGCAAGATACTTAGCCCAGTAAGCCTGGTTTTTGGTGTCAGATTCTGCTTTTGAAAAAACCACTCCAGAGCATTCTCATGAAACTGATCCTCGAACTCCATTTGAAAAGCAACCTTGTGTGATGATGTACTGTTATGGCTTGGGTATAGATGCTCCGATAAAGCCTCCTGCTGTAACAAAGGATGGTTGTGTGTAGAGTGTGTGATGCTGGGATCAAGGGTGTGTGATTATAAAATTAGTCCACTGTTTGCTTTGACATAGTGGATTTAGTAGGATTAAGGATAGGATTCAGGTTGTCCCAACCTGGGTGTGAAGACTACCTGCCCTAAGGATAGGTAGCCTGGATAAAATATAAGGGACGGAAAGAGGGCTAGTGTTTTTACTTGTTGTTTCCTGTTTAATTGCTTGCTGTTTGCTGCTTTGCTCCTTCCGTCCATCACGAACTGCCATGACACATCCACTGTGCCCATCTGTCATGACACCCTGCCTTGAAGCCAGCCAATTATGCACTGAAATCTCTACAAACTGTAAACTAAATAAACTTTTATTGCCTTAACTTGTCAGTATTGGTTGTTTTGTCTCAGCAAGAAGAAAACATGTACCTTTCTGCACATAGCTGATACCATTGTGAAAAATGACTAACTTTGCCTATGAGAAAATACAAACTTTTACCTTTTTGTTGGGTCATTAGTTGAAATTTCTGGAAAAAAACTGAACAGCAAACACCTGGGGTGGAAGGTGCACATCATCTGACAGTACTGGGCGTCTGGGGTGAACATGGCAGTTACATCTCCGCCTCTGAAGAAAGTATTCCTGTACCATTGAGTCAGACAGCCTGTGACATATTGTTAAAAATTAATTTGGAATGAATGCAAATAATAATCTTAACAGAAATGTATGTGCCATTTTAAGTAAACAGGAGGATAGCAAGTTTGAGGTTATTTGAGCAATTTAGTGACTTGGTGAGACCCAGGCTTAAAATAAAAAAAGAGTTGGGAATGTCATTGAGCACAAACATCATGGGTTCACTTGCCAGTACTACATCAGAAAAACAAAGGAAGAAAACAGGTATTTCCGCAGAAAAATTTTAATGAGCTTTGTTAAAACATTCCAAAATTTTCACATAAAGTGCAATTCTAACTCAATTTCTCCTTGTTACTTAGCATGCTATAAAGTGTCATGCCTTAAAACTAATGATGCTTATCTATTTTTAAAACACTTTAATAAAAAATCCCTACTAGATTTTCACAGCTTTATAAGGGTAGCTTTATTATTTACATCTGACTGTTTTAAAAAAGAAGTTAAATAACTGAGGCTCAGGGTGTACAGCTTTGCCCAACATTCATAAAATTAATGAATGTCTTGGGACAAAACCTCAGCCCTTCTTATCTTCAAACTTGTCCTCTTTGCTGGGATGCACTATTAAATGTTATTCCTCATCTCAGTTTAATTCAAGCAAACTAATAGGTGTGATTTAGTTTTTAAAAGCTAAGTCCTGTAATCCCAGAACTCTGGGAAGCTGAGACAGGAAGATAGGACACTGGAGCCCAATCTTGGCAACTAGGCAACTTAGCAAGAACTTGTCTCAAAACAAAAATAAATAAATAAGGATGTAGCTCAGTGCAAAGTTCCTAGGTTCGATTCCCTGTAAAGCATAAAACAAACAAATAAATTTTAGATAGTTAAGGAATATATGCATATGCTAAATTGAAAATAAATTTGGAGCCATTTGCTGATATGAATTAAGTATTGTGATATAATATTTTGTGTATACCACATATTGAATTCCCTTGCTGGCTTTTGGGAATTCAAGCTCCCAACTGTGTACTTTTGGATTCCATATGTGCACAGAACACTGAGTAGTTGGTCTTATAAAAATACTTGTTATAAACAGACTTGATTTTTGGAAGTTGGTGTTTTCAACTGATTCATAGTTTTCAGTGATCATCATGGTCCCATCCCAAAGCAAACATGCCAGAGTGCAAATCATGGCCAGTGGTAGCTTGGGAACTCCCATTCTGCAGCAGAAATTTTGTGAACTTCCATGTGACTCAGCTGATGGAAGGGAGTCACATTAGTAATGCATCAGCTTTGGAGCTGTATGGAAAGAAAGTTCTAGTAAATGTTCATGCTTATTCTCATAAATTGGTGGTGATGGCAATGATGATGACAATTATAGATTTATCTGTGATTTGTTTTGGAAAATAAGCAAGGTGCTATAAGATAAATTATCACATGATGATCATATCTTTCAGTTTTCACGTGGGTACCTATGACCATGCCCAGGTTATTCAGGCTTGTTAAAAACTTACATGATTGGGGCTGGGGATTTAGCTCAGCGGCATAAGTGCCTGCCTTGCAAGCAGGCAGTCGTGAGTTCGATCCCTGGTACCGATAAAAAAAAAAAAAAAAAAAAAAAAAAAAAAAAAAAAAAAAAAAAAAAAAAAAAAAAACTTACATGATCAAAAAGAGAAGAAAAACTCTCTAACTTCAAAAATTAGATGAAATTAGATGAAATTAGATGACAGAAGTGAAAAATTAGATGACAGAAGTGAAAATAAAAATGAAAATTTCATATAGAAAAAAGTGGCTAGAAATAGTAAATAAAAGCTAAGAATCATAAATTTGTAAAAGTTAAAACAACTACATGTCATTTTATCCATAAAGTTAGCAAAAACCGAAACTTAAATAACTGACTTTGGTCATAAATGATAAGAAATGTAATTCAAAGTGGCTTGAGTACAAATAAAATTTATCGATTCAGAAGCGTAAAGCCAGTGGTCATCTGGCTTCTAGAATAACTAGACAGTGTTCTCAAAGGATAGCATCAGTACACAATTTTTATCCATTTGCTCTTTTCCATGGTGCTGCCACATGGTAAAAGGATGGCACTAGTAATTCAGGCCTCTGTATTCTTTTATACTCCAATTCAAACTGGAAAATATTAAGTGTTCTATTTCTGGACATCCAAGCAAAATCCTGGTTGTAAGGTTTGGGCTCTGACTGGTCCAGTGCCAGCAAAATATGTGCACCTGATTCAGAACTCACTGAGTCCTTAGCTCCTGATCTGGTGTCAAAAACAGTTTCCCCAGAAGAACATGGACCCAAAGTGGGAGGCAATAGTTTTCCAAAAATAAATATCCATACTGCTTCCAGAAAGATGAATACATGTTAGGCTATAAAGCAGTGCAAGCTTATTAGATTTGGTCAAAGAACACTTGAATACTCTTATAAGCTGGTGGGAAAAGCCAACTAGAAAATAACCCATCTGGAAGGGAAGATAATTTCATGATGTTTGTCATAAAACCTTCAAAATTTTTCACATCTTTGTGTTTAGTATTTATTTTCCATAGTTTAATCTACAAATTTAATTGAATATGTGCATGAGAAGGTACATATAAAAATACTATAAAAAGAGGATACCAGAAATATATGCATTTGATTAAAGATAGTTATAAGTGGCAAAAGTAAGTTTTAAAGTATCTGTAATTAATATAACCTTTATAAAGTGAGTAAATAGATCAATATAGAAAAATATTTAAAGATTGAGTGAAAGATTTTTAAAATAAGTTTTTCTGCATTTTAGGAATTACATGCAATATGTAGTTTCTCACTTTCTGTATACTTACACTTCTAATTTTCCCAGAAAAATTGTGGATTTTTTCTTTTATGCTAAAAAATTGAAACAGACATAGTCCACAGACTCTCTGGTTTATACTTCTCAGAATTCAGCTGGTTTTTATATAGTCGTGTTTATGGTAAAGATTGTGGTTAGAGTTGAGGGGACAGGTGTAGGAAGATACGATTTGGGGATTACAAAGGTTTTCTTGAAGAAGTTAATTCTCTTTCGAAATGTAAACCTTACCCAGAGCAGCTGGGCCGTAAGTAAACAATCTTGATTTGATCATTTTAAGTCATCATAGACTTAGAATCGACCCCTAGGGGCAGCCCAAAGAAAAATTTCTCTTTTCTACAATGACTAATGAAAATAAGGGCCCAGCATCATTTGAAAACTAATGGAATAGACAGAGGAAGAAATGAGACAAAAATCCAGGAAAACTATTTGCCTGAAATAGCAAAGGGATGGTATACCTGGTTATGTTTAAACCAGCAATCTTCATTTCTGAAATGTTTCCCTAGTGGCCTGGAGTAAAAGTATGTATCATGTGCCTGTCAGGTCCTTGGAATGGACACAGACACCATAAATGCCCAGTGTTCTTTTTAATTTTCAATTAAAACTTATTTTTTAAATGTTTATAATGAAAATGGGTGATTGATTATTTGTCTGGGGATCTGCTTTGTAGGTCAGACAGAAGGTTAGTGAACATGTGCCATAAACTGGTCTCTCTTCCAGGCTCCTCCCCCTTAAACCTGTGTATTTAAGCTGTATATCTAGGAATTAATTCTAGCCTCCAAACAGAAAATAAATACAACAAAAAGAATTATCCAGGAATGCCTCCTTCCTTAAAGCTGCCTAAATCAAAAGCTTTCTCCTGGGGTGGTAAGGTTTACTTAACTTTATCTCTTATAGATGATCTACTTACCACAAAAACCTGTACCAAACAAGCAAATGAAGTAAACTGCTTGGCTGAATGCAAACATACTAAAAAAGAAAGAAAGGAAGGAAGAAAACAACTCATTTAAAACTTTGCTAATTTTCAACTGTATTTAACATACTTAACATAACAAACTTTAATTTAATGTAGATACAGATTTTCTTGTAAATGTCTGAATTTCAAATCAAAGTACACAATTACCAATATAGAGAATAAGTTTTTAGGGCACATTTTTTTTGGTCAAGGAATTTTGGAAATTTTATAATCCCTCCCCAGACACAAATTAAGATCTCTAAACTCTTATTTTGTTGATTGCTAACTTTTCACCTCTGATGCTAATAATTTTGGAAACAGAATTGAGACAGAAGAATTAAACAGTTATAAAAACTTCAGAATTTAAGCAAAAAAGAACATCATTGTAAAAAGTGACAATACTACTCTAAAATCACTATATTAAAAAAATAGTGAAAATATTCAAATCCATTTAAAAATTTTATATCATTCAAATATTATCTTCGATATTTAAATATTTTGTATTTAAATATTTCTCTATACAAAAGCTTCTATTCCTTCTAGACTGTCTAGATACTCAGTAATTTAGAACACAAACTAGTAGATTCTTCATAAAGTAAAAATTAATGCTTAAAAACAAAACACTGTATTTAGAAGCAATCAGAATAATAAAAATTTGCTACCTGAAAGCACAATTGTTTCTGTGGTTCTGGAGATGAGGGAGTCTCTTTCCACTTAAAAATGAACGGTCTTCAAACTGCCCTAGAGGCACTGCAAGCAATATTTACTTGGGTCTAATATTGACTTTTGCTTTCTGCCAACAGTTTTAGCTTTTTGTCCTGTCAATACATTCCATGAACATCCTATTCCTGTGTTCATTTATTTAATATATTAACTGTTTCAGGGAAGGATGTCAAGAAGATGTCAGAATAAGAATTTCCAACATCCATCCACTTGCAGAAATATGTGAAAAACTTTCCAAACACAAAATTACCTTGCCAAGAGTTAAGGAATCCAAGTGAGAGGTTAAAGCACTTGGTTAGAGCACAGAAATAAGATGGGCTGAAAATCGTAGGAAGGATAACTTCACATTAGCAGCATCACCTTATCCCAAGCCTAGGCAGCTCAGCAGGGAGATTCATTCTGCATTAAGGGAGAAGAGTGATGTGTATATACCCCTTCACTAAAAATGCAGGAGCAGGCTTGGCCTAGTAAATTCTAGCACCAGGCCAGCCACTGAAACCCCAAGTTCCAGCCTGAAACCTGAAAACTCAATCTCCAGGCTCACTACTGTGTGCCTGGTCCGTGGGTCAGGCCACAGAACCTGAGAGCTCCAGGCTCTTACATGGTCTCTTAACACGTGTACCTCATGCTTAGGCTGGACTTTATGACTCCTGACTCCAAACTCAGCCTATCACAACATCAGATTAACTCTCATGAACTCGGACTCTAGACCAGTCCTTGTTTAGTCAGCTGTTGTGCCTACCTCAATGGACCCCAATATCAAGATGACTTATGTAGACTAAGGACCAGATCTACTCTCATAAAGCTAAACACTATGTTGTATTAGTCATATTTCCCATCTCAGGGGATAATATTGGACACCTACAATTTAAAGAGTTTTAATTTGACCCATGGATTCAGAGAATTCAGTCCATTGTCAGCTAGCCCTGAGGCAGAAACATCATAAAGGAACTGTGTGATGAAGCGTAACTATTTAATTCATGGCAAATAGAAAATAAAGCAGTGCCAGAACAGTGTCAGAGAAGGAGGAGTAAGGGATCAGCCCTAGAAGCCAACACGATGCCTCCTTAACCCACACAGACATACCCAACAGTGTGCTCCACCAATGCTATGGTCAGCCCACAGCCAAACAAGATGACATTCCACCCTAATTTCCCTACATGTGATCCTTATAAAGTCAAGCTCATAGCCCAAACCAGTATCAAGTCAATCTTCTAGGACTCAATTTTAGCTTCAAGTTAGTCCTCACACACATAGGATACTGGAAGCCCCAGTGAACCAAGGGTCCAGGCACACTCCTGTGGACACAGTCACCAGGTCCACCCCTGTGGTTCTTGGGGCCAGGCCAAACTGCCTGAGGACTCTAGTTCCAAGCCTTCTCCCAGTCCCCACTAACTGGCCCACCCAGAATCTTTGGATGGGCTGCTCAGTGACTTCCCTGATGGAAAGGCGTTTAATTCCTCAAATGTCCAGACACCAGCACAAGGCCATAAGGGTGACAATCAGGGAAAAATAACATCAGAAGAGGAATAAAATAAAACACAAACAAATAACTGGCACTAAACAAAAGGAGGCCCACAAGCTGCTTAGACAAGAATTCAAAATGATTGTCTTAAAATACCTCAGTTCTATGAGTGAATACAGACAAATGATCAAAGAAAACCAGGAAGACAATGCAAACAAAATAGGCAGTTCAACAAATATAAAATCAGCAAGATCAGAGGCCGTTCATCTGAAATTACGCAGAAGAACAAAAGAAAAAGAAAAAAAAAAAAGAATGAAGAAAGTCTAACAGACCCTTCAGAGTCTAGCATGAAAACTAATAAGCTTTCTGAGAGTCCCAGAAGGAGCAGTGAAAGAGAAAGGGTTAAAAGCTTAATTAGAGAAATAATAAGAGAAAATTTCTTAAATTTGATTCCTAAATGTGAAGAGAGAAATAAATATACAGATTCATGAAGCCCAAAGAAACTCAAATGTGTCAAGTATTAAAATATTCTTGTGAAGACACATTATAATCAAATTTTCAAAAGTCAGAGACAAAAATTAATTTGAAAGCATGAGACCAGTAACTTATCACATACAAGGGACTCTTCCTGAGATTTTCAGTGGAAGTCACAGCAGAAATCTTGCAACCTAGGAGTCACATGACATATTGAAAGTACACATGATCCCCAAGTTTCATTTTTCAATTTTACAATGGTAGAAAATTGATACATACTCAGTGGAAACCAGGCTTCAAATTTTGAATTTTAATCTTTTCACAAGTTAGCAATGATACATCCTTGGGAGGCTGGACAGCAGCAGTGAGCTTCAACTCCCAGTCCGTCGTGTGATCATGAAGGAAAACAATACAGAATACTGTGTTGTTAAACAATGATGTATATCAGTTTAAATTCATTTTTACTTATGATATTTTGAGTTTATGATGGACTATTGTGATATAAGCCTGTTTTAAAATGAAGAGCATCTGTACTGAAAGAAAATACTGTCAACCAAGAGCACCATACCTTATAAGGTTGCCTTTCAGAAAGGAAGGAGCGATAAAGACTTTTCCAGATAAACAAAAACTGTGGGAGCTTGTCACCACTAGACCTGTCTTACAAAATATGATAAAGGAAGTTCATAAATTGAAACAAAAAGATCACTAAGAAAATGAAAAACACATGTTAAAAACTCAGTGAACATAGTCAAATTCAGAATTAATACTAAATTGGTTGTAAAAACAACTTAATTATACTATAAAATTAAAAGACAAAACTATCAAAATATTATAGTTATAATAGTTTATTAATGAATATGTAACATATGAAAGATAAATATGGCATGAATAACATAAAATGTGGAGGAAGGAGAAACTAAAATATAGAGATTTTGTATGTAGTAGAAGTTAAATTGTTATCATCTTAAAATATAATACAATTTTTACTTATAATCTTTACATCAAAATGGATGTGGAAATGCATGAACATTCTTAATCAAGACAAATGTATTTTGACTTAAGGTCACACAATTTATGCACGGGTTTGTATTTTTTTAAATGCTCATAATATTCTCATTTATTTGAAGACATGCAACTTAAATCCATATAATTAGTTTTCTCTATCACAGCTGCTTGGAGACAAGCCTAAATGAGGGTGGGTGTGGATAACTTCTCCTGGAGGTGTATTTTAACAAGTGGTGCCTGTACCCTTCTACACCTTGCCCCCAAAATTCATGTAATGCTGATATTTTAGAGTTTTAAGGGGCTTTGTTTGTATTTAAGTCCTCCCCATCCAATTCAGAAAATGTGATATATAAGGGTTGATAAACCATGGGCTACAGACAAAATCTGGCCCAGCGATTAATAGTTTATTATCACATATCCATTGATTCATGCGTTGTCTATACCTGCTTCCTCTCTATAACTGCAAAACAAAGCAGTTCAAAAAAAGAATGGCCTACAAATGCCAACAAGATTTACTATCTGGTCTTTTACAGATAAATTCGGCTAAAACTTGCTGTACAGGACTTTTGGTGTGGCCTTTAGACATCCCTATCTAACGCCTAAGGAGAAACACTTTAATTTTCCAGGCAGCCTCCTCCTGCTCTGGAAGCTCTGTTTTATTTTTATATTTTAAGGAAACATTTCCCCATATACTGAAATATGTCTCTTGGAAACTTCTAACTTTCAGTCTTAGATTTACCCACTACATAGGCAAAATAGTTTTTCCCTTTTGTGCTTTTAAAAAATATTTAAATGCTATAATCACCCACTAAATCTCGTGTTTTCATTCATCATAATTACAGCATATTATTATAACTAATAAATTAGATTTGTGTAGAACTGACTCATAAATATTTGATGTGTATTACTGGAATATAGATCTATATTGTTTAGAAATGTAAGGTAATGTCGCTAATAAAATATTTTTTACTATGATAAAGTAGCATATATAATATTCATGCTTTGCTGCCTTTTAGATTCAAGATATTAACTGGCACACCAGCAATCAACGAAACATAGCCCTCTACTGTGTGCAGTACAAAAGAACTTGAATTTTAGATCTCATCTATTAGCTGGCTTAACAGGGAAATAGATGATTGAAACAAAAAGCACCAGTTTTTACACAGTAAAAACTCAAATGTTCTCTCTCTAGAGATACGAGATTTAATTTACTGAAAAATATTTCTAGTTTAGTTTGAATTTTTCTTACAATGAGACAGAGTTATATTCTATCAATTCAGTAAAAACTAAAAACTCCTTTGTGGGTATAGGAGAATTAAATCAATATACTGAAAAGAGGCAGCAGGGTGAAAATAATTCTAAAATGTTCCCCTAAATTTCTCACTCTAATCAGAGGACTATGAATACAATCAAGTATCAGGTCTGGCCATGATCATACTACATTATAGAAGCAATCTTGCAGATGTAATTATTACTTGGCTAACTCTGAGCTAATCAAAATCTAAATTGTCTATATGGGCCTATTCTAATCAAGTAGAACTCAGAGATTCAAAGTGAGAGACACTGAACAACAGCGAAGTTCTCCAGTGCTGGTTTTGAGATGGGCGGGGTCATGAGACAAGGGCCTAAAAGTGGGCTTTGTCCAAGACCCAGCAAGAAAATGGGGTCTGAATCATTGCAATGAACCGAATGAGGCCGAATGAGGATGATTTGTCTCCAGAAATACTTCCTTCCCCTCAACATTCTCCAGCCTCAAGTTCCCTTTATCTGCCCTGTCCAACTGGGCCACTCTTGTCCTAGACACCCAAAGCTTGCTGTAGCCAGTTTTATTTTACTCAATCACCATCTCCTCAGAGGTACTATCCTTAAGTATCACATCTATAAATGTGCTCCATCCCAACTCTCTCAGCCATCCTTAATGAGTACCTACTTTTAATTTTCTGTGTGCTATCCTCCTGTTCATCTTCTTGAATATCTTGCTGTTAGAACTTGGGCTTCTTTGCTCTCTTTCGCTACAGCTCTAAATAGTATTTGGCAGGAATTTATTGAATGATAGGTAATAAGTAATTAAAATGAATAAGAATTTAAATATTTTTTTAAAAAGCCAGACTGAGGACAGACAGTCCCTTTACCCACAGTTGCAAACCATCAATTCCCACATGTGGGTCACAATTATTCTTTAAACTGTGATGAATTGCTTATCTTAGATGAACTGAAAATGATCATTAGAGTAATAAGCGAACTGGTTTTATTTTCTGTTGAATGTTCTTTTGCTGTAGCTGTTGTTCAAACTACTTATAGCAATGTATTACTTTAGGGAATTTTTTTAAATGGAAAAATAAAAATGACATATATTTGAGGTATACAAATACATGTGTAATGATTAAATCAAACAATTTAACAAATCTATCACCCCACAAATACAATTTTTATAGTGATGAGCTATTTGAAATTTATTTTCTCTGAAATTTTAAGAATGCAGAACATTATTATTAGCTATGGTTATCAAACTGCTCAATATCTGTCAGAATTTATTTTTGTCCACCTGAAATTTTGTGCCCTTTGACAAACATCTCTCCACTTCCCACTGGGTCCAAAGGGCAGTCAGGGAGCCTTGATCCGTGGTGCAGGTCCTCCTAATTTTGAAATAGGCCTGTTCTCTGATTCTGAGAGTGTGAGCTTTGATCCTTGGTCTTCTGAGTCTAGCCTGGTCTTTGAGTCTGTACCAGGGGGACTAGAGCCTCAACCCTCAAGGGTTGACCAAGTGCCAAATCTACGGAGGCAGGGCTATGCCCTGGGTCCATTGGAGCCTCAGTCTGCAAGAACTAGTTTGGATCCTGGCATTAGGGAATGCAGGTTCTAATCTGGAACCTGGAACTTCAAGGCTGGCCTGAGTTTTGAGTTATAGGTGGGCCTGGAGGCTGGATCTGTGAAGAAAAGCTGAAATTTGGGGCTTTGGGCCTAGTGAGTGTTCTTTGGTGGGAGCAGATGTCTTTCTTAGGTTCTATTCAGTTGCACCAGTGTGAGACTCTGCAGTCACTGGCTTTCAGAAACAATATCATTTGGGCTGAACACCATTGGATACAATATCAAATATTACTGAAGGTACTAACAATTAAAGAACAGAAGGCTGAAAAACTGGAAGCACAATCAGTCTTCTATGATAATACGACCATATGAAAATGTTAATGGCACGTGAATAGTTGAAATGGCTTAATGTACTACTTATTCATCAGTGTAAAACTTAAAAATTGATACTGACTTGAGAAAGAAAGGAACAAAAGCTTGAAAGTATAATATAGTGTAAGAAAACAATCAACTCCCTTCTGGGAACTCGTATGCCTACATATTCGTCAACATTCAGCTAAAACTTATATTTTATTTTATTTTATTTTATTTTATTTTATTTTATTTTATTTTTATCGGTACCGGGGATTGAACTCACGACTGCCCACTTGCAAGGCAGGCGCTTATGCTGCTGAGCTAAATCCCCAGCCCTTAAAACTTATATTTTAAAGCTATACAGTGTTTCACTTAATGATAAGGATACAGCCTGAGAAATGTGTTAGGTGATTTTGTAATAAAGTGCACTTGCTCACACTAAATAGTATAGGATATTCATACCTAGGCTAAGCAGTCTGTGTGCGTGCATGCGTGTGTGTGTAGGTTATTGTTCTTAGGGATATGATAAAAAAATGAGATTAAATTAAGCACAAGAGCAAATGGTGCAGTCAGCAGCTGTGATAAACATGAGATGTATGAGGCTGCTATCAGCATAATATGATAGCATGGCATAATATACTGTTTTACAGAAAGTTTTCTTTTGTTTTTATTTGTTTATTGCAATGCGGAGAATCAAACTTAGGGTGTCATGCATGCTTGGCAAGCACTCCATCATTGAGCTGTATGCCTAACCCTGTTGCAGGAAATTTCTCAAATCAAGCCAAACCAAATCAAAGCAAAAGGAAGACTCTTTGCACAGAAAAGATAAGAAGGCAGCATTTAATCTTTACACCAGTGGACTGTAGAATTTTCAAGCCAGTGGATTGTTGCAAGGATGTTTGCAAAGCAAACATCCTGAATCAGGAAGGAGTTTAGTCTGTAAAATTGAATTAGAAGTGGGAGATACAAAGCAAGTGACTAAATGTTATGTGATTGTTTACATACATTAAATCATATATTGACAAACAGGTTAGTCTTGAAATAATAGAAACACTCTAGGAACCAGGGGAGGGGCTCTTAAAGAATGAGCACAGTGAAGGGTATTAGCATAATATAGAAATGTTCTGGAGAGAGGGCTGAATGGTACTGAATGAGCATGAATCAGCCCAGGGTGCCTTAGGCTACAGAGAATTGCTCTGACTTACTGTTCACCTGCATCATCCGTAAGGAGCTGTCGGCTCTGTCAGAGTCAATCAAATTTAGCAGAAACAGCAGAACAGTAACTTGGTCAGAGGCCTCTAACAGATCATGAAATAGCTGTATAAGTTTGCCATCTCATGAATGTGTTTCTACATTATAACTGTGCCCCAACAACCCAAGCACTAAAATAACACTAAAAAAAACCAGTAAATTCATAAGCCAGTAAGAGAGCATTTGTTGTTATGGTGTAGTAGTTTTGTAGGACTGACAGTGCTGCAGATTGATTTACACCTGCATTGCTGTTAACAGGTGAGTAATGCCTTGTGCTCTGACACTGTATGGCTTATCACGACACAACAGAGATTTTTCATCTTCACTATCATAGTATTGGACCTCCATTGCACATGTGCTCTGTCATTAATCAAAGTATCATTAAAAGTATTTAAAAGTAACCTTAACATTCTAGAAATGAACTGTTCTAAAAATAAACAATCATGTATAAATATTGTGATAATTTTCTTCCTAATAGGACTTATATTGTCTATATGTCCCTTATAGAAAAAAAGAAAAGTCTATCACTATATTTCATACAGAGATACACATTTCGGGGCAGCTTCTATTTTAATGGAATATAAATTGATTCATATCAGGGAAAGTAGAGATCAATATGTATGAGCCCTATCAAAAATAAAGTAAAGGGCAAAAGAAAATAAAGTTATGGATAACAGAAAAACAGTGCCAAAAAATGTATCTTCTAGGACCAAAGACTTCAGCTAATTTAAAATTGTATTTGACGTGAAAAACTCGAAGAAATAAACATTTGGTGACTTCCTGGATAAGAATCTGATGAAAGAATGAAATCAGTCCATTGTTAGTAACTATACATGCAAGATTTCTCAATAAAATGTGGAATACTGATAGCCAGGAGAAAAATCAGAATGAACCCAGTTTAATTAGGGAAGAACTCTTTAATCTGGGTACTGATCAGAGTGGAGCTAAAAAACTGGACTGTTGTGTTAGAGCAAATCTGGACATTAAAATTTTTTACTGTAAACTAAAATGTTCTACTATATAGAAAATATTGCATTTTCTTAAATACTATAGCATTTAAAAGGCCAGCAGATACACATACTAATAATCCAGCATAGAGGATAATTCTACAGAAGAACAAAGAAAAGAGAGAAAAGACTGAAGGTCATCTCTAAAGAATAAGTACCCTTTCTTCATTCAGCACCTGACCTGACAACCAGTAAGTTGCTTTGGCTTACAAGTTCAAGACAAACCACTGAAGCCAAATAGCAGTACCCTGGCTCTTGGCTTCCAATGTGGATTGAACAACTGAACATGGCAAGACAGATACATGACTGAAGCTCAGGACCATCTGGAACATGAAACTCTTTCTAGTTTTTTCACTTCCTTCTTTCTGCTATCTTTCTGCTCATCACCATCACTTAGCCTCCCAGAAGTTGCTCCAGAGGTCTATTTGCCACTGCACCATCAATCTCATGACCTCAGGCTTCTATCGAAGGAGAGCAAACATCTGTTTTCATCAATTCCACCTGAGAAACCTCAAAGGGAGAACTCTGGTTTGACTTTGTTTAGGGATCTCAGTATAAGTGGGAACACCTAAGAACATGGAAGTTCCAAGCGAACTACACTTGTGCTACACATGTTTACATGTATTTGCTGGGAAAGTGAAAGAAGGAGAACATGGAGAAGGGCTTCATTGTAAGACAGTGCTAAAACATTCTCTTCCTACAGAAAAATTTAAATACCAACTATGCATCTCATTAGACTCTAGAAATATTCTAGGATAAAAATATTTTTGCAATCAGTATCTCTTTTTTATTTTAAAGACAGTAAAACTAAACATACCAAAACAGAACAAAGCAGATCAGAAGAAAACAATGTAAGTGACACAGATTTCAAAGCAAGACAACAGGAGATCTACAAGTATGACTACCATAATACCTCTTGTTTTCTTCTAAATGTTGTCTATATCTTCCCACACAATGAATTCATACAACACAAAATAGTATAAAACTTATCAGAACAGAGTGATGAAGGTATTATTGGCCTTCAAAACCAAATCATAGGAAAATCAACAGTGGCTACCATAATGTCTCTTGTTCTCTTCAAAATAGTTGTCCATACCTTCATGTATGTTGAAATTAAACAACACAAAACAGACTCCAACCACTCCGAACAAAGAATAGAAGCTTTACTGGATTTCACAGCATGACAATACAGAATCAGTAATGGATACCATAATGTCTTTTTTTTCTTCAAAGTAGCTGTTCAATTCATCACACATAATATAATCGATTCTCGTAAACTGTTTGGGAGAGGTTCTAGGTGTGTATAAGCCTCTATATGTATACCTATCCTTTCTGTATTAGTGGGAAAAACAAAACAAAACATTACTAGAAAAAAAATGAAACAAAAAAGACAAATAAATAACAATAGCAAAGTGCCCAAAACAATGATGATATAAGCCTTCAAAACAAGGTGGTAGGAACATAACCAAGGTTGTTATTATACATAATGATCTTCAAGAGTTCCTCAGATCAGCAGACACAAACAAGCAAAATTGTTCCAATCCTATTAATGTTGACTGTTTTGTTCCAAAAACTGATAGAATTTGTAGCACAATCATCTTAGCTATCCTAAGTGTGTTTATACAAATTTGGATATTTTTTCTTTCCCCTTCCTTTTTCTTTTTCCTCATCTTCCATGAGATATTATCTTTTCCCTTTTGATCAGATTCTTACCCTTTCACTGTATTTATTGAGGATTTTTTATCTTATGTACTTGTCATAGTCACAGGTTGTGAGGAGAACAATTAGAATCAGGACATGGAGTTTATAATATTTTTATCATGGTCACCCAGAGTTAACACAAGAAAATGTAGGAAATCTATCCACAAAACTAAAGACATAGAATATTTAGCCAATGGCCTGAATCCTACAGCAATGTCCCACATGAGTCCAGGTGAAGACCCAGAACTCACGACAATGCCTCCCACGAGTCCAACTGGAGGTCTAGAGTTCATGAGAAGGACTCACACCAGTCTCTTTTATGAATTCATGCTGGGAAGGTCCAAAGGTCAGCAGTGGAAGCTAGAAAATCTATGCCAGCAGGATGAAGGAGTTGTGTTGGTAGGTTGAGGCTTCTACACTGGAGCTGAGAAGTCACACTCAAAACAAAAGATCAGGGCTATCCTGAAAAGTACCACAGCCATCCTCAGCGACACGGAGGCCCCAAGCTCCTCTGACGATAAGCACAGTTGAGTACATGCCAGGAAGCCAGTGTGATGAGTTCATCTTAGAGACCAAGTGGCGCATGTCTTGCCTTCCGGAGCCAGGAAGCAATACTTGATATGAGGACCAGAGCTTCTCCAGGAGAACCTAATGGCTAAACAGCAACACACAGAAGAACCCACAATGCCTCAATGCCTCAACGCATAGCTTCTCCTTCTCTACATCTCTATTTACCATCAACTTTCTGCAGATGGGACATTTACACTCAGTACCATGCTGATGTAATCCAGCTGGCATTAAGTTGACCACCAGTTTTTAATCCATAACAGTACTCTTACCATTTCTTATTCTAGAGAGACAATATGGTATTTACTCATGTGAGTTTGATTTATTTCACTTATGAGTATGCTCTCAAGTTGCATCCATTTACTTATAAAAATCTCAATGTGATCATTCTTTATAGCTGAGTAGTACTCCATTGTATAAAAGTATCACATCTTTTTTATCCACTCCTCAGTTGATGGGCATTTAGGTAGTTTCCAAGATCTGGCTATTACAAATTGTGTTGCTATGAACATAGGTGCACATACATCACAGTGATATGATGCTTTCAGTTCTTCTGGGAATATGCCTAGAAGTGGAATAGTCAAATGGGACTTCCAATCTCAGCTTTCTGAGGAACATCCCGACTGACCTCCACAGTGGTTGCACCAGTCTACACTCCCACCAACAGTGCAGCAGAGTTTCTTTTTATCAGCCTCTCAAGCATTTTCTGTTAGTAGCTTTCTTTATCCTGGCCATTCTTTCTGGGGAGGGAATCTCACTCCAGATGTGGTTTTAATTTGCATTTCTCTAATGGCCAAAGATGCTGAACATTTTTTCATGTATTTATTTGCTATTTGTATTTCTTTATCTGAAAAGTATGTATTCATCTCAGATGCCCATTTTTGGATTGACTCTTTGAATTTCAGAGGTCTGATTTTTTTTAATTCTCTATATTTCCTAGACAAAAGTCCTTTTTCTGAGGTACAGTTGACTAAGATTTATTCAAAATTCATGGATTTGCTTTTTACTCTGTTGGAGATTTCTTTCAACATGCAAAAACTTTTTAATAAGACGTGATCCCAGTTATTGATTCTTGGAAATATCTCCTGTACAGTTTGATTTTTGTTCATGAATTCTCTACCTACCACTATACTTTCAAAATTTCTACCTACTTTGTCTTCCAGCAGATTTGTTGTTTCTGTTTTAATATATAGATCTTTGATCCATTTTGACTTTAGTTTAGTACATGATGATAGGCATGGGTTTAGTTTTAGTTTTTGTCATATGGAGAGCCAATATTTCCAACACCACTTATTAAAGAGACTATTTTTCTTCCAGTGGTTGTGTTTGGCTCCTTTTTCAAAGATAAGGTGGCTGGGTGTGTTTGTAGTTGTATCTTCTAATCTATTCCATTGATTTTCAGGTCTGTTTTTATTCCAGTACCACATTGATTTTAACAGTAGCTTTGTAGTATAACTTCAAGTCAGGGATTGTGATGCCTCCTGTCTTGCCTTTGTTGCTCAAAATTGCCTTTGCTATTCTAGGTCTCTTCTGGCTTCAGATGAATTTTAGGAATGGTTTCTCTAGATCTGTGAGGTATTTTGATTGGGATTGTATTAAACCTGTATGACAATTTTGGGAGAATAGCCATTTTTTCAATATTTGTTCTTCCCATCCATGAAAAAGGAATGTCTTTCCATTTTCCAAGGTCCTCTTCAATTTCTTTTTTCAGGGTTTTGTAACTTTCCTTGAATAGATCTTTTACTTCTTTTGTTAGATTGATTCCTAAGTATTTAATTTTTTTGGAAGAAAAATTCTCTTGTCTCATTTCTCTCTCAGTGAGTTTGTTATTTGTGTATAGGAATGCTGTTGATTGAGTGTTGACTTTGTATCCAGCTATATAACTAAATTTATTTACGATACCTAGAAGTCTTTCAATGGAGTTTTGGGGATCTTCTATTTAGAGTTTCATATAATCTGCAAAAATGATGATTTAACTTCTTCTTTTCCTGTCCTTACTAGTTTTATTTCTCTCTCTTGTCTAATTGCTCTGGCTAGTATTTCCAGCATATGAGTAGGAGTGGTGATAATGGACATCCTTATCTTGTTCCTGATGTTAAAGTAGATGTTTTCAGTTTTTGACCACTTAATATGATGCCAGCTATTGGTTTGTCATAGATAGCTTTTATAATATTGAGGTAAAGATAATCTATTCCAATTTTCTGTAAGGTTCTTATCATGAATGTGTATTGGACCTTATCAAAAGCTTTTTCTGCATCTATAGAAGTGATCCTGTGATCCTTATTTTTGACTCTACTGATATGGTGGATTACATTTATTGATTTGCATATGTTGAACCACCCTTGCATTCCTGGGATGAATTCCACTTGGTCATGGTGTATAACCTTCTTGATGATTTGCTGCATTTTGTTTGTCAATATTTTATTGAGAATTTTTGCATCTACGTTCATTAGGGAGATTGGCCTGTAGTTCTCTTTTTTGGTTGGGTCTTTCTCTTGTTTTGCTATTAGAGTAATACTTGCTTCTAGGAATGAGTTAAGGAGATTGCTTCCCTTTCAATTTCACTGAAGAGTTTGAGGAGTGTCAGCATTAAGTATTCTTTGAATTTCTTGTAGAATTCCACAGTGAATCTATCTGGATCTGTGCTTTTCTTTGTTGGTAAGGTTTTAATTACATTTTCAATTTCATTAATTGAATTGGGTTATTTAGCAGTTTTACATCTTCTTGATCCAGCTTTGGTAATTCATGTTTCTAGGAATCTGTCCATTTATTCTGTGTTATCAAACCTATGAGAATAGAGGTTTTTGAAATAGGTATTGATGTTCTGTATTTCCACAGGGTCTGTAGTGATTTTTACCCTTTTCATTCCTTATTGCATGAATTTGAGTTTTCTCTTCCTTTTAAAAATAAGGTTTACTAGGGGCTTATCAATTTTATTTATTCTTTCAAAGAATCAACTCTTTGATTCATTGATTCTTTGTTTTCTTAGTCTCCATTGCACTGATTTCTGCTCTGCTCTTTATAATTTCCTCCCTTCTTTTGGCTTTGTGCTTGACTTTCTTTTTCTAGATGTTTGAAGTGTAGCATCAGGTTGTTTATTTGTGTTCATTCTGTTTTCTTGATGTGGGAATTCACCACAATAAATCAATATCTCTTTACTGTGACACAGGTGAAAGAAATGGACACTTCCTAGTTGTCCATGACAGTGGGTAGCACATCATCTCAATAGTTCCCATCACCCAGTGAGGTTTCTAGACTCCAAATTCGTGGGCCCCAACCATGTTAGTATATTTGGCTAATTCCCAGGTGGTTCTATGATTTTACTTTATGCTGTCATGTGAGCCAAATGTCCTGGTATTCTACTTTATTCCTTAGTCAGGGAAATTCATAGCCTATGATCTACAAAGAACATGTTATCAGAAAGTCTGAAT
>PVJX010015111.1:0-43319 GCA_004027295.1 Dolichotis patagonum
CACAAATAAACAACCTGATGCTACACCTCAAACATCTAGAAAAAGAAGAGCAAGCCAAGCCCAAAGCCAAAAAAAGAGAGGAAATTATAAAAATCAGAGCAGAAATTAATGCAATAGAGTCTAAGAAAATAATTCAAAGAATCAATGAATCAAAGAGTTGGTTCTTTGAAAGAATAACTAAAATTGATAAGCCCCTAGCCAACCTTATTTAAAAAAGGAAAGAAAAAACTCAAATTCATGCAATAAGAAATGAAAAAAGTGAAATTACTACAGACTCAGTGGAAATACAGAAGATCATCAACACCTACTTTGAAAACCTCTACTCTCATAGGTTCGATAACACTGAAGAAATAGACAAATTCCTAGATACATATGAACTGCCGAAGCAGGATCAGGAGGATGTAAAACTGCTGAATAATCCAATTTCTATTACTGAAACTGAAAATGTAATTAAGTCCTTGCCAACAAAGAAGATCCCAGGCCCAGATGGATTCACTGTGGAATTCTACAAGAAATACAAAAAAGACTTAATTCTGACACTCCTCAAACTGTTCCGTGAAATCAAAAGGGAAGCAATTCTTCCTGAGTCATTCCGGGAAGCAAATATTACTCTTGTACCAAAATCTGAGAAAGACCCAACTAAAAAAGAGAACTATAGGCCAATCTCCCTAATGTACATAGATGCAAATTCTCAATAAAATATTAGCAAAAAGGATGCAGCAAATCATCAAGAAGATTATATACCATGACCAAGTGGGATTCATCCCAGGAATGCAGGGATGGTTCAACATACATAAATCAATAAATCTAAATCACCATATCAATAGTGCCAAAAGTAAGAACCACATGATCATCTCTATAGATGCAGAAAAACTTTTGATGACATCCAACACTCATTCGTGATAAGAACCTTACAGAGAATCAGAATAGATGGTCTTTACCTCAATATGATAAAGGCCATCTATGACAAACCAACAGCCAGCATTGTATTAAATGGCCAAAAACTGAAAGCCTTTACCTTAAAATCAGGCACAAGACAAGGATGTCCCCTATCAATGCTCCTATTCAACATAGTAATGGAAATACTAGCCAGAGCAATTAGACAAGAGAGAGAAATAAAAGGAGTAAAGATAGGAAAAGAGGAAGTTAAATTGTCATTATTTGCAGATGACATGATACTTTACATAGAAGACCCCCAAAACTCCATTGAAAAACTCCTAGATATAATAAATAAATTCAGCAATGTAGCTGGATACAAAGTCAATACTCAAAAATCAATAGCATTCCTAAACACTAACAACAAAAATACTGAGAGAGAAATAAGCGAAGCCACACCCTCCACACTAGCATCCAAAAAAATGAAATACTTTGGAATTAATCTCATGAAAGAAGTAAAAGAGCTATACAGTGAAAATTATAATACCCTGAAAAAGGAAATCAAAGAGGACCTCAGAAAATGGAAAGACATCCCTTGTTCATGGATAGGAAGAACAAACATTGTGAAAATAGCCACTCTCCCAAAATTATTATACAGATTCAATGCAATCCCAATCAAAATACCACTAACATACCTCATAGATCTAGAGAAATCACTCCTAAAATTCATCTGGAACCAGAAGAGATCTAGAGTATTAAAGGCAATTCTAAGCAGCAAAGGCAAGGCAAGAGGCATCACAATACCTGACTTGAAGTTATACTACAAAGCTACTGTAATAAAACAACATGGTACTGGAATAAAAACAGACCTGAAGATCAATGGAATAGATTGGAAGATAAAACCACAACCACAAATTCACTCAACCACCTTATTTTTGATAAAAGGGCCAAACATGCTCACTCGAACAATGACAGTCTCTTCAACCAATGGTGCTGGAAAAATTGGCTATCCATATGCAGAAGACTAAAACTAGACCCATGCCTATCACCATGTACTAAACTAAAATCTAAATGGATCAAAGATCTAAATCTTAAAACAGAAACACTAAATCTATTGGAATACAAAGTAGGTAAAAATCTCAAAGATATAGGGGATAGGTAGAGAATTCATGAACAAGAATCAAACCGCACAGGAAATACTTCCCAGAATCAATAACTGGAACCATATCTTATTAAAATTTTCTGCATGTCTAAAGAGATTTCCAGCAGAGTGAAAAGAAAACCCACAAATTGGGAAAAAATCTTATGGATTGTCTCTCAGGCAAAGAACATCTGTCTAGAACTTATAAACAATTTTTTAAAAATCAGACCCTTGAAATTCAAAGACCCAATCCAAAAATGGGCATCTGAAATGAATACACAATTCTCAGATGAAGAAATATGAATGGCAAATAAATACATGAAAGATGTTCATCATTGTTAGTCATGAGAGAAATGCAAATTATAACCACACTGAGATTCCATCTCACCCCAGAAAGAATGTCCAGGATAGAAAAACTACCAACAACAAATGCTGGAGAGGCTGTGGGGAAAAAGAACTCTTCTGCACTGTTGGTGGGAGTGTAGACTAGTGCAACCACTGTTGAGCACAGTCTGGAGATTCCTCAAACAGGTGGGTTTGGAGGTCCCATTTGACCCAGCTATTCCACTTCAAGGCATATTCTCAGAAGAACTGAAAACATCATACCACAGTGATATATGTGCACCCATGTTTATAGCAGCACAATTTGTAATAGCCAGATCTTGGAAACAACCTAAGTGCCCATCAACTGAGGAATGGATAAAAAAAAGTTGTAGCATTTTTATACAATGGAGTACCACTCGGCTATAAAGAATGATCACACTGAGATATTTATAAATAAATGGACACGACATGAGACCATACTCATAAGCAAAATAAACCAAACTCACATGTATAAATACCGTAGAGTCTCCCTAGTATGAGAGTTGGTAAGAGTAAATAAGATTTTATGGTAATCATGATTTCCCATTTCATTGCTTTGAAGACTTTCAATGTTTTTATTCATCAGTTGGAATGGTTTTATTCTGTTTTATTTGACTTTATTATGTGTGATGATGTGAAAAGCTATTTTGAAGAAAACAAAACATTATGGCAGTCATTGCTGATTTAATATCATCTTTCTCAGAAGTCCTACCATGCTTCTACTCTGCTATTACCATCAGTTCTATCATGTTGTGTCTTATTGGGCCTTTAATATATGTGATAGTATAAACAAATCTTTTTATTGAAAATGAGATATTATAGTAGCCATTGATCATAGTTATTCTGTTCAGAATGTCCTATAATTCTTTCGAATGGTTTTATACTATTTTGGTATGTTTGATATCATTGTATTTGAAACTAACTATAGCAGAGAAAGAGATATTTTGATGGCTACTGTTAATGTCCAGTTGTCTTATTGTAAAGTGCTGTGTTGTTTATGTTGTTCTGTTCTGATATGCTTTGTTCTGTCTTCTTGTGTTTTATTCTCTTTAAAATAAAAAAAGAAAAGAATAATTGACTTGAGTTAATGAATCAGTTAACTAAGTTAAATAATCTTCTATCTTAAAAACAGAAACAAAGGAACAAATGAAACTCAAAGTAAAAGAAAGAAAGCAAAAGTTAGAGCAGAAACCAATAGAATAACAACGGAGTAAAACAATAGAGAAAATTATTGAAATTGAAGATTGTTTCATAGAAAATATCAAGAAAATTGATAAAACCAGACATTAAGGAAGAAATAATTTCAATTCCATACAAATGCTTCCAGAAATGAGTAAGGAGGAACTAACTGCTCTCAGTTCCTACTATGAGGTCAGCATTACTCTGATATTAAACCAAACAGGTTACAAGTGAAAAAAAAATTATAGAACAATACCCCACATAAACACAAAATTTCTAAACAAAATATTAATCAATGGATTGTAACAATATAGAAAAAGGATAATTCATTATATCAAATTGAGGTTTATCCTAGGAGTTCAAAGCAATTTTAGAATTTGAAAAGTAACCAACTTAATTCACTTAATTCATATTAACAACCAAAAAGAAAATTCCTTATAACCAACTCTATGAAACTAAATTAATCTTTGACAGCAATCATTCTTGACAAAAGTAAAACAGGCAACTCTTTATAAACTCACAATTTAAAAGAATTTTTCATTTTGATAAAAAAAAGAAAAGAAAAGGGCATCTGTAGAAAGTTTGTACCTTACTTTGTACTTAGTGGTAAAAAAAATTTTGAATGTTTTTCTGTCAATCTTAGGAATAAGAATGCTCATCACTTCTTTGCAAAACTGAGCAAAGAACTACTCTGTTATGAAGAAGGGTAAATTTAAGTCATGTAAGAAAATGAAAACAACTTGAGATCATAATTTTAAGTTAAATAAATCAGATATACAGTTTTAAATATCACATTATTTCTTGTATAGAAGAAAATCAAACTATAAAGAGCAAAATAAAAGACAGATCATAGAAAATAGAGATCTTTTGTGAAAGAGAATAGGATTAAGATGTGGAGAGAAAAGAGGAGATAAGAAGGGGACAAAATATATTTAAGATATGTTCTATATGTGCAGAAGCTCCCCACAAGGAATGTAACCATTATGGACTGTAAGCGTGGACTAATAAAAAAAAAAAAAAAAAAGAATGCACTGGAGTTTCCAATCAGTGGAATTAGGCAAGATAAACAAATAACAGGTATCCAGACTGGAAAGTGTTCTTATTAACAGACGATGTACATGCTGTATGTAGAAAATCTGATGGAATTTACAAAATATTTACAATAGTAATTAACAGAATTGAAATTTAAAAATCTCTTTTGCAATCATATTAGCAAATACAATGCACTCATGGATAGATCTTACAAAGGAAGGTATAAGCATTTTATACTACAAACGTCAAAATATTACTGAGAGAAATACAGAACTAAAATATCTTGTTCTTGAGTCAAATGATTCAATATTACTAAGTTGTTAATTCTATCTAAAATTCTATCTAAAATCATTAATAAATAGAATGTCCCTGGCAAACAGAAAAAAATTGGAGCAATAAATGTGCTTATTTTTTAATTGTAGTAATATTTGCATGCATCAAAACATAAAATTCTATACTTTGTGTATACATAAATCATACTGCATATAATAGCTTATTGCATAGCTCTTAGTCTATCTATTATATTTCAGCAAAACTGTTACAAAATATACAAAAGTTTCCAAAAATGAGAATATGTATCAATGCTTTTTAAGTGTATTCATGTATTTGAACCAGACTTTATATTTTGGTATCATTTTCTATAAAATATGTGTATTAGTAGGCACACTTACTTATTTCTCAGCCATATTCTACTAAAAGGCAGTTAAATTTTTTTAATTTTATTGAAAATTAAAAATTTGTAAATAACATAAATAAGAGTTGTCAGAAATGCAAATATGTACCAATAGTTTTAAATTTATTTACACACTTGATCCAGACTTTGGGGGATTTTTCAAATGAAGTACTGATGATTGAAGAAATATTTACCTTGTGCTCTCTAACCATACTTTGTTAAAAGAGTAGTTAGGAAATTATAAGTATGGCAGCATTCAGTAACCTCAAAGAAAGAGAATGGGAGAAAAGATAGAAAGAAAAATTTCAAAGCCTAGAAATAGTGGTGATTGACTTAGGAAACCAAAAAAAGAAAAAAGCAAGAGAGAGAGAAAGAGAGAGAGAGACAGAGAGAGAAAGAAAAACCAAAATTCTACAGTGAAGATGGTCTTAGGTGCTTGCTAATTGGGTGAACAGAGCCCCAGGACATCCCCAAAATTGTAGACATAGGATAGCTCTAAAGAAACTGTGCCCATCACCCTCCTGCCTGTCACCCATATGGCTGGGTAAGAGATGTTCTACAATAAAAGACAAGAAATATATCATGAAAAAACTGAGGTGAGATCCTGGGACTCTACCTAGAGTGGAAGCTGAGGTTTCGTGGTGAAAATCAGATGATAAGTGGAAGTCTACATATGGAGGAATGGCTTCAGGTCTTCTTAGTGGGGTCTGACATGAAGGAGTGGCTCTCAGTCCTTTCTCTGCGGCTTTGCACTGAGCACACTGGAAGCCAGAATGATACACCCCAAATAGCACGGTGGAGGAGTCCTTTCTGAGGACGCATTATTTCAAAAGAAAGAAAATGGAATAAAAATCGGATAATATGACAGTTCAGTGAAATAGATCAGGCCAAACACACTAAAGTGAACCTTTTAACTCAAGTTACCTTGGCACAAGACCCCCCACACACACACACACACACACATCTAATTAGCTTCCTACTTCCTGACTCCCAAATACGAGGGGACAGCAAATAATCATTTTCCATTAGAGAAAATCATCTAACAAATGGAAGAGGAAAAGAAATTGGAAACAAAACAGAAAGGAAACTTCAACCATGCAAGGTACCCTCAGAGAACAATCTCTTAAATGAAAGAAATTTCTCATAGAAAAAAAATAAATTAAATTAAATGTTAGAAGAAACTGTCATGAAAAATAAAATGGTAGATATAAAATATTCAAAACTATTCATGCTGTTTTTAAAATGTCAGCAAATTGGGGGGGCTATAGGAAAAACAGTGAGAGAAGTTATATAAATAAATCAAATACCAACATGGGGAATTCAAAAAAATGATGAGTTTTAAACACAGAAAATAAAATATTGAAATAAAATGAGATTCAAGAATATAATTCAAAATTTCCCAGAACTGAGAGAGTTCAATGTCTAAATTGGAAGAATTCACCCTAAGAGTAAACCAGTGGGTAGAATAAAAGGCCAACAGCAGGTCCTGTAACTGTGGCCTTTAAGAACATGAGTGCACAGTAATGGAAAGAGTAGATTTTATTTATTTGACCAAATATTTGTAACACGAGACATTATAATAGGCCACAATCAGACACAAAAACAATGTAAATGCTAGCCCTATCCCCAAAGGGAGAAAAAAAAAGACAATAATAAAGTTGAGAGGAAATCTCATTACCTGTAATTATAGTCATAGAACACCAGCCAGTACCTTTTCTTCTCATCTGGATTCCTAGATTTGCATTTGCTGCTTTAAACAAAAGCCAGTTTGGGACATCTCAGAATAGGTACAGTGCAGTCACTGGGGGAAGCAACTAAGCCTTTCTTCTGAGCCTCCTTCATCAGTACATACAAACTTCCATGCACACGCACTCACAGGCACATACTTGTACACACATGTGCACTCCTACTTATACACACATTCCTACATTCACACACATGTTCCTGGTTCACTGTGTCTTGCATTGCAATTCAACTTGATATAAAAATGTATGTAAAGTAACAACCTTAGTTATGCTCCTACCACCTTATTTAGAAAACTATATCGTCATTTTGGGGGCTCTTTGCTATTGTTGTTTTTGTCTTCTTTGTTTCTTGTTTTTCTAGTGTTTTGTTTTGTTTTGTTTTGTTTTTACCTCTAATGCAGAAAGGACAGGTGTACATGTAGAGGCTTATAAATGCCTACAACTTCTAAACAGTTTACCGGAACCAATTGTACTATGTGTAATGAAATGAACAGCTACTTTGAGGAAAAAGAGACACTATGGTAGCAATTGCTGATTCCCTACCATCATGCTATGAAATCCAGTAATGCTTTTGTTCTTTGTTCAGAGTGGTTTTAGTCTGTTTTATATTGTTTAATTTCAACATACATGAAGGTATGGACAGCTGTTTTGAAGAGAACAAGAGACATTATGGCACCATTGTTGATTTCCTTACTGTCTTGTTTTGAAGGCCTATAATGCCTTCATTACCTTGTTCTGGTCAGTTTTATACTATTCTGTTTTGTATGAATTCATTGTGTGTGAAGATATCGACAACTATTTAGAAGAAAACAAGAGACATTATGGTAGCCACTATTGTTTTCTCTTGATCTCTTGTTGTCTTGCTTTGAAATCTGTGTCACTTAATTGTTTTCTTCTGATCTTCTTTGTTCTGTTTTATGTTTTATTTTACTCTTTTTTTTTTTTTGTACCAGGGATTGAACTCATGACCTAGCACTTGCCAGGCAGGCGCTTATGCCAGTGAGCTAAATCCCTGGCCCTACTCTCTTTAAAATAAAAAAATTAAACAAAAAGTGGGGACAAGTGTAGTATCTTTATTATTACCAATGTTGTTTTTGTGGTTGTTGCTGTTGCCACTGCTGTTATTAATCAAGCACATCTCTCAAAAGTTTTAGGCAGATTCATTATTTTTTATTATTTGAACCTCAATCCAACATTTACCAAGACAGCACAGATAGTGCACTTGACACCTATATGACCTCAATTTATATCGAGACACTCACCACACTATTGATGATGCCAAGTGACCTCTCCAGCCTATGACTGTGCTTTTTGGTACCTCATGTATTTGTCAATACTTTAGGTTTTTACCCCTACATTGTTAAAAAGCACACCTGTTTCAGAGTAAGGTGGGCAGAAGAGTTTCTATGTGCAGCAAGCAGGTCTGCACCATCTTCCCATTTCCTAGGAACGCAACTGTGTGAAAAGAGGTCCTCACCTGGGCATGAGCAGACCAGGGCACAGTCCCAACTTAGCTAGCAAATCGCTTACTGATTATAAACCTCAGTTTCCCCAGATTTGTCTCCCTGTCAACAGAAATAGAACTGTACTCACTTACCTCTAATATTAATTATTAAAATTCAGTGATTCTATATATTCTAATTCCTCAGCCAGCAACAACTAGGCCCATTTTTTAAAGGATAAATATTGTATTTTAAATATCTCTACAACATAGCCACATATATAATTTCCAAAAAATTGCAAATAATTCCAGCTGGTTAAATTTAGAATGCTTATATTAAAACCAATTCAACAACACTTTTTGGCACTATTCCCAGAACATTTTCATTTGATTGGGAATTGTTTAAATTTTAATCCATTTTAAGCCTCTCTTTCTCCCACTTGTGCTCTTCTTAGAATGCCACATTTGAAATATTGACTGCAATAGCTCTGACTCTCTTATTAAATCATGTAGCTCAGTAACATTACTGCTACTCATTTGGATTGTTTCTTGGACCACATATAGGCTGTATGCTGGGGAGGGGAGAATGCATTTGTATGATTATGGGGGTATTTCTGTGGATTCTCTTTTCCTTCCAAAAGTGCCTGCAAGAGCTCACTTCTCTCCAGCATCAGCATCATTACCATCTACTAGTATGGTCTCACTGCTCTGATCACCCCCATTTCCTTCCAAAACATTTGCTATAACAACAAAACTATCTTCCTGAGCAGTTCTACCAACACAAACTAAAAAAAAAAAAAATCATATGGCACACAAACAAGCTAATTTTCCATAAGGTCATCGGCAAGATCATTTACTTTCCTCAATAGTATTTTTCTGTGGTTCCCAAATTTTATTTATCCTTGATCTCAGTCTTCATTCACCTTAGGGGAAAAAAAAGGAAACAGCCACAGTTGGGAGAACCATTTCCATCCCAACAGAAATACTAGTGGGCACCAAACCCATCTCCTACCAGAGACTTTCGAACTTTTACACTGGATTTTTGCCACCATAGACAGTAATAAGCTTGCACATTTTCTTAATAACTCTTTCCTCTTCTGCTTTCATTGACCAACACTCTGCTGACGACTCTGAGATTTACACTTTTTTTAATAAGTGTTAATTACAGCTCTAGGAGGATCTTCCATGTTTCCTATAGACCCGTGTGTTCAAGTCCCCAGCTGGCTTAGTCCCCAAGCTTGGCTTATTCTGTCGCAGTGAAATTTGAAGAGATGGTGTCTAGTGGGACGTCTTCCAGTCACTAAGGAAATGCCTTCCAGAAGTTGGAGGGATCCCTCCTTTTTCTCTCTCAGTTGATTTCTGGCCATGAATTCAATGATTTGTTCCACCACAGTTTTTTCTGCAGTGGTGTTCTGCCTCATCCCGACATGAAGGGCCAGGGACAACAAATCATAGACCAAAACCTCTGAAACTATGAGTCACAAGAAAAAAAGAATTCTTGTTATACACTTTTTATATCAGGAATTTTGTTGTAATAATGCAAAGCTGATGAACACAGATAATTTAAGAGACAATTGCCATGTGTATGTATCAAACAACAGATCACCCATTTCCAATAAATTATATAACTTAATCTTAGCACAGTTTTACAAGATAGGTATTATACTATGTTTTGAAACCAGAATAACTGAAACTCAAAAATATTAAATAATTTATTTTATGTCTACAGACAACAGGAGTTAGACTTGGATGTATACATAGGTCTGTCCTATTACTACCATCTAAAAGATATATTTGTTTAAAGATAATAACAACCAGAAGGTAGTATTTGTATGAACACAAGACTAGCAAAGTCTGTACTTGGGACAGTAATTGAAAAATGACATCAATAGCAATAAGGAAAACTTTAGGCCTTCAGTAACTGTCAACCAAAATTTTATTGGCCTAAACACAGTTTTTCACAGAAAGTCTACAGCAGTGTTTCCCCACAGAAATACAATATTAGAAACAAGGGCAGGCCACATATGTTATTGTAAATATTCTGATAGCTGTCTGTTAAAAAAGTAAAACAAAATGAATGAATAATATATTTAATCTTGAATAACTAGCATACTAGAATTTTAATATGTAACCAGTATTAAAAATATTGGAGGCAGAACTTTCTTCTTTTTCCATATCAAGCTTTTATATTTTGTGTATATTTTATGCTTACATCACACCTCAGTTCAGACAAGGCACACTTCCAGTTCTCATTAGCCACATGTGGCCAGTCACAACCACCTTAGACCACATGGGAGAGAGAAATGGTCACTGAAATTGAAATCCTAATTTCCTAGACCTTCCTTTCGTGTTTACCACCTCAGTTGCACAAAGTAGTTACCAAAATACCAAACATTATATTGATACTGAAAAAAAAAAGGGAAGAGGTATTTTATCTCAGAGTACTCTACTGACATGTGTAAATTGGTTCCCCTAGTGACTTTAATCAAAAGGGAAGTTGGAAAAGTGAGAAACGAGATTTTTCTGATTTCCATTGGACATGTAAGGAGGATTGTAAATAGAAATACACCATGGATGATGGTCATAGGACTTAAAATCAAATGAAAAGTATATTTAAAACTAATGAGAATTTCAAGAGTAGTACAAATGTGCTCATTTATATTGCAGTGTACAAATAACATTAAATATACAATATTACAATATACAATAATAATACAAATACTAAATGGCAGATTTTTCTGTCAAGCAATACTTATCTACCTGACTTATTCCATTTGCAATCTAACGTATTCAAAAAAAAGAAATACAAATAGAATAGCAATGTAATAATCAATTTTCTATTACTCTTTATGACAAACTACCTGGGATAAGCAATATATAATGATAAAATGTTTATTTTGGTTCAGATTTTTGGAAGTTTCACTCCATAATCAGTTGGCCATTGTTCTGGGGACTGTGTCAAAGGAGTTCTACATCATGGTGGAGCCCTTCTGCCAGGAAGCCCTGGCAGAAGAAATTGCTCACCTCATAGCAACCAGGAAAGCAAAGGAAGGAGGGGGACTAAGACCCTAATATCCTCACCAACAGCACTGTCCTAATGACCTTATCTTTTCCTCTATACCTTAGCTCTTAAAAGTCCTAACAGCTCTTAATACAACTCCAAAGATAATTCTTTAACAGCTAGACCTTTGGGAGATACTCAAACTATAGCAATGAGGAATGGATCATCTGTTGGAAAAAGTAGTTTTTGAAACATGTAAATACCCTTATTATATACACCACAGATCTTTCCCTGCTAAGGCGAAATTACACATTTTGAGAATGTGTAATTGAACATACTGAACACCAAATACAAGTTCTTATTGAGATTATGTGATGGTAGACTGTGTCCCCAACTTTTGCGTTTGAAACCTAATCCCTAATATAACAGTATTGAAAAGTGAGACCATTAAGAGGTGATTAATGCTATTAGAACAGGAAGAGGTTTCTGCTAAAAGCATGTGTGCAGTTCCTCTCCCTTCTCTGTCTCTTACCCACAAGATGCCTCTTTCCATGTCATAAAGAAGCAAGATTTCACCTGACAAATTAGGCCCCTCAATGCTGAATTTCTCAGTTTCTTGAACTTTAAGAAATAAATTTCTAGAAAAAACACCCAGTCTGTTTTTTCTGAGGTACCACAAAGTGGATTGATTCATTTAATGTCTGTGTTCATTTTAATATAGCATAATGTAAGGGTACACTTTTCTTAATTGTTTATAATTCTTCCTAGTCAAATTCTTTATTTTAGAACTAATTATAGCAATTAATAGATCTAAACTAATATGATTTTATTGTTAACAAAATTCCATAGTTACCTTAATGGAAAAGAGTAAGAAATGCATAAAAGGAGTTTCAATTATCTTAAGCCATGATATTTAAGAGTAGAAAACTAATTTATGATGAAGTTATTAAGTGTGACATAAATCAAAGTTGGCATTTATGTTTATTCAATTTTAAATATGTATGAAACTATCACATAGCTAACTAATTATTCAAACAGCTCACTAGGTTATCTAATGGGATTGTGTGGAGCGAGGCATCATGAACTAGAATATAGGGCACAGTGCATGAGCTTACAATTTCAAGTATAAAAATCTGCAGGATAAAACATAAATGAATTTAAACCACCAGAAATTAGGTCAATAACATAGCCTTTAACTATAATCTCCTGAAATTTGCATTTTGAAATGGAATAGAAATCCAGGGATTCTACATGAGAAAGAATAATCCCATTACAACTACACCGCACTGCAGCAACTGAAATGAACTCTGCCAGACTTTATGAAGAGCTCACATTGACCTCACTACAATTAAGCCCAAGTTTCAAGAGATTTTTATGACATTAGCTAATACGTTAAAATCCAAGTAAAAGAACAGTTTGTGCAGCTAGTGTTACCACTAATGCTGTTAATATCACTTGAAATCCTCTTTTATTTTCCAATGCTTGATTGGGTGTCAATGAATGCACAGCCACTGTATGCAAATGGATGCCTGACTTCTACAAAGACACTAGGTAATAAAAGCACACATTATAAATCAGCCAATGAGTCCTTTGGAATTTAAACGTGGTCTGTAAATTGCCAATGCATCACTGTTTTTCATCATTTAGGTATTGTGTAAATGTGCACTCAGGGCTGTTAACACCCTCTGAGCTTCGACACATACAACCATGAAGGGTGCAAATACTGCCTATGCCTTGCATCCCTGGAGATTTTAAAATGGCCTTTGTGTCATTTGAAAAATAATGAAAGATCACTTGGGAATATTGTAGAATTTGTAATTATGTTTTTTAAAAATTAAGGGACTGAAAATGAAACGATTTTAATTCTGATTCATACAATGCATGAACTAGTATTGAATTCAAATAATCATCTCCAGCCCTTATCCTTGATTTTTTAAGCATAAAAACACCTTTGGTGCTGCAGACTTTAATGAATGCTTAGAGAAAGGATATTTATACCTTAAATCATCAAGGAATTTAAAACTCAGTGTTAAAACCCTATTTCTGAGTGGCCTTCAAGCGCACCCTACTATGTGGTTCGGCTTCCTTTCCACTGCTGCCCTCTCTGCCTTCCCTATCTGCTTTTCACTTTGCCAACACTTTTAGAAGGAAAAAAAATCATTCTATTTATACACAAAGGTATTCAAATATCACCAGCTTTACATCCAACTCAGCAAATCGGTATCCTCTACATATCTGATATTACTGAGTTAAAATCATTCTTTTACTTCTTATGAATATGAAACTAAATAAAGGAAAGTATAGGACTTTTCTAGACTCAGTGATATAACTTATAAAAATACCACTTAGCAGAAGGTGACTCTTATTTTTTAAAAATAAATTGATCTTACTCATTTGCACAGACCAAATGTTAAATAAATAGCTAAAATCTAATTATTCATTGTTTGAGGTTTAATTCATTAAAAAGATGTATGGTTTTAAATGGTACTCCATAATTATATCACTTTCAAAATTAAATTAAAATATGACAAATAATCGCTATAATCTGAGAACTTTTAAAAATTTAAATTAGAATAAAGTGATTTCCTTATATCACCAGAAAATAAGTTTTTCCTCTAGGTAAGATAGAAAATTTAAATAACAGTAACTTATGAGGCTAGAAATCTATAGTCATTTCAGAATCTAAACCATGATATGACATCATCTTCACAATCTCTCTTGAGTTTATTACTTTGATTATATAGAAGTAGATAATTTTGTAACTTTCTCTAAAAGTCCCAATCCTGATTGAATTTAAAAATCATTAGGCAAAAGAGTATTCAGACAAGTGCTTATCTCTATTGATTTCTATCTAGTTTATTAATTCCTTGTTGAAGCAATGCGTCCATAGCTTCTTGTTGCTTTATGAAAAAAACAAAAACAAATCCTCTAATAAAATTTCATGTCTTCTGATTCCAAAGATTCAGAAAATTAAATCAAACCTTTGAAAAATAAATAATCTTGTGATATACAGTACTTAGGATATCTGAATGTGAATTAGTCACTTTTCTCCAAAGACAAAAGTATAAATAATAGCATTTTTAAATATTCATTTTTTTAGCAAAGAGTAAATTTTACAATGGTGTCTAAAACATGCATAAATTTAATATTCTGCAAAATATAAACTCACCTTATATAAAAAATTACTATTTGTAAAAGTGGCTAATATTTTTAAATCATGAATAAGCATTACACACATCAGAAAACAATAAATTATCTTGGAATTTAAGAAGTCACAGAAATGTCATCAACTAATAGCTCAGAAAGAAGTTAAAGGCCTGGAGATTAGACCATTGAATCATGTAATGATATTTATATCTTTTCAAAGAAATTTGGAAATGCCAAATCACTTGAGTTTATCAGATATAGATAGAGTCTGTATTGTTTCTTTAAAAAGTCTAACTACCTATTAAACAATTATATATAGCTTACAATTTAATAATGTGAACCAAATCATTCATATTTTCTTACACTCAAGTGTCCGCATTTGAAACTTGTGTTTTATATTTAATTTTGTGACTTGAAATAAGGTAAGCCTCAATGCATCGTTAGAAGAAAAGATTAATAATAGTTTCATGACAAAGAAATAAAAGTTAAAATAGATGTGCTTACTCTAATCTGAACATTCCACAGTGTACACATAAATTGAAACACCCCAAGATACTCCATGAGTGCAATCCCTATGTGTCAATTTTTCAAAAATTAACAATAAAATAAATTTCAATCTGCCAGACAATGAAATTGAAATCTCAAACTCAACCATTTAAGAAGAATAATTAAGAATAACTTAATAGTGAAATAAGTGTATATCGTCAATTAAATACTAAATTTTAGTTAATAAATTTATCACTCTTATAGGCATGCCATATCATTTCATTTAATTTTTAAAATACTGTCTTATGTTGTTATCCTTCATTTACAGATGAGAATATTGAGGTTCACAAAGAGTAAGGCAACCTTCCCACATCTATGTAGCCAGCCAAAGGGTGTCAGGTGACTAACCTAGATATGCATGCTGTCATACCTCTGACAGTCCCCATAAAGTATTTGGGGAAATAAAAGTCTTACCAAGCATTTTAAACTGTGTCTTATGCTTTAGACAGAGAATGTACTCCTAAAGTCTCAAATGCTCAGAGGCAGGAATTTTGGAAAGTAATTGGATCACTAACTTGACCTTAGGAGGTGTTCTGGAAAAAAAGTGCAGCTTTCTGGGGATGTGACCAGCAAGAGTAAACCCCCCTCCCTGGTTCCTCCCTTCTCTCCCCACTTTCCCATGGCCTTAGCATGAGCAGGTTTCCATTGCCCAGACCCTCTTACTATGCCATTTTGTCTTGGAGCCAATGATCATAAACTATAACCATTAGCCAAAATGTACCCATCCTCTTTTAAATTGTGGATATCAAGTATTTGTCCCAGCAATGAGGAAAATGACTAGAACAGTCATTTCCTGAACATATATGTGTAACATCCAACAGTTCAAGTTACCAATAATTTTAAAATTTATGAAATAATTACATAAATTGAAAAATTAATTCTATCAAATATCCTTGAATCACAGTATATATTTTTAAACTCTAACATTTCCGGTATCTTAATTTTATCTTACAATTAAAACCAAAGTAATTCTTCCATTTTTAAGCAGACTATTTCCTGAACATTTGAGGATTTATCTAGGATAAGAGGAATAATTATTGTTTTAGTAACACATGTATTTATGTTTTAACTAAAATTGTCATTGCTGATCATGAGGTAAAAGACCCCCAAAATATATCACTTTTTTATTAAAATGAAACATTGACATTTTTTAAAATTTGCTTTTCCTCCCCTATGAAAACATTATAGGATAGTTCTTACACGTTGTTATAAAGAAGTATGAAGATTCAAAACAGAGGCAAGAACGTAACAGACATTGCTGTTTGCTGTTTTAGGACAATTGTAATCTAGAGGAACAGGAAGTATATGTAAAAGAGCACATAAAATAACTGCAGATTATAACTGTGGGGGAAAATAGTCCATTTCAACAGAGGAGTAATCCACTTAAGTTTTTAAATGATAGTTGCCAGAGGCTTTACAGAGCCTAGAAATGAATGACCATTCCAAGGAATATAGTTGACCCTTGACCAGTGCCCACGCTGCAGTCCATGGTGCCAGGTTGGAATGGTTTCTTCTATAAATAGGAATAAAATTAGTACAGTTAATTAGGAGTAGTGGTATTTTTACATAAGATGGGAAAGGTCTGAAATAAGATAGGGAAGGTCAGAACTCATGAGAAGATGTCCTTTGGAATTTTCCTTACACATAATACTTTTTTCCCACAAAGATCAAACACTAATGTATTTGTCAAAGACTATGGTATCTGCCCTATCCCATGCTTGCTACTACTTACAGGGTGTTGCTTTGTGCCTCTACATAAACAATAAATATTCAACTAAAAAAATGACCTTATTTGGAGGTTAAGGCTTTGTGGACTTAGTTAAATTAAGATGAAGCCAATCTGCATTAGGATGGGCTCAACATTGATGGTTGATGATGAAGAGATTAAAACCCACTGCTTTCCACCCTTCTGCTGGGAGCATCGAGGAAGCTGGCCAAAGGCCTCAGCTACCTGGGACCACAGCTGCTGGGCCCACCTTTCCATCAGGACCAGTGGGTAATCACACCCTTGCACTGGAAACATCATGGAAGCCTGCTACAGGCCTGAGCTGCCTGGGACTGCCGCCACTGGGCTGCCCTTCCTCCAGGAACATTGAGGAGACCTGCCACAGGCCTGAGCTGCCTGGGACTGCCACTGCTGGGCCTGCCCTTCCACCGGGAACATCAGAACCTTGGAATACAGTGAACTACCGTGCTGGCTGGATGAGAGACTCAGGAGCCACTAACCCAAACAGAAGACCTCAGCAGGCTCCAGTCAGTGTGGTGAGTTTGCCCCCTAAAATAGAGGTCTGCAGTGGTTAAACAGGAACGGAAGTGAAACTCCCTCCAATTGTAAGATCTTGGCGAACCTGGCAAGAGAGTGGATAACCCCCTCTGTGGGTAACACAGAGAACATCATCAGACAGGTTGAGGAGTATGCCAATAATGCCCCAACTTAGAGAAAATTAAAAGAACTTATGAGACCCCCAGTGACACAGTAGGGCCTCAGATGACAAAAACACTATAGCCAGAGAGATCTGGTAACTTGCAACAATCTGAAGATATAACAACAGCAGGAACTAAGAGTTGCCCTACATCAATACTTCTGGGCTAGTTAGCCCAGAAAGAATATAGGACTCACCCAACAGGCCCTGTAGGAGGAATTCAGGAGTCTTCATTGTGGTACCCAGCAATTTGACAAACATCAACCACATAGTAAGACCCTAAAACACACACTACAAGAAGTTGTGACTGTTGGGATAGAAAGACCAGATATTTACCCAAACGGTGAAAATGACTAAACAAAAAGGCAAAATGCAATCCCAAACATCTAGTCCATCAGGAGCAAGTATAGGCAATAATGAAATAAAGGACCTTAAAAGTCATATACCAGAAATCTCTGAAAAGATAGCAAATGAAGTAAAGAAACAAATCCATGAGGCTATAGAGGAACTCAAATTAGAAATAATGTTTTATGTAAAGACAAAAGTAACAACCTTAGTAAATGAATTGCTCAACATAGCTAGAGAAGAAACAGATAAAAAAAATACAGGAGCATGAGAAATTGATTGAAACTTTGAATGGACAATGCAGAAAACAAGCAGAATCTACAAAACAAATTCAAAGAGATATGCAAGACACAAAAAATTGTATTGAAAGCCTGCAACGCTGTTTACATGAAGCTGAGGATAGAATCTTGGACCTTGAGAACAGGATCACAGATAGAGAATTTGAAAGGGTAGAACTTATAAAAACAACAAAGCAGCATGAAATGATAATCCAGCAGCTTCAAGATGATGCCAGGAGAAACAATGTTAGATTAATAGGCATCAGTGAGGAGGCAGGAGACAATGCAAAGGATATAACTAAGCTATTCACAGAAGTAATGGCAGAAAATTTCCCAAACATGGGGAAAAAATCTGATATACAAATAAATGAGGCATATAGAACACCAAACAGTCATAAGCAACGTAAATCTACACCCAGACATATAATAATTAAGATCTCAGACATACAGCATAAAAATAGAATACTAAAAGCTGTTAGAGAAAAGACACAACTCACCTATCAAAGAAAGCCTAATAGAATCATGGCAGGCTTCTCAGCACAAACCTTCAGGTTAAGACAAGCTTGGAGTGAAGTATTTCAACCCCTAAAAGAAAACAACTTTCAATCAAGACTGATGTACCCAGTAAAACTGTCTTTCAAATTTAATGTAGAAATAAGATACTTCCATGACAAAGAACAACTGAAGAAATTCATGTCCACCAAACCAACCTTAGAAAGAGTGCTGAAGGACATCCTAGATAGAGATAAAAATGACTGCTGCAGTCCATGGTGCATTAGGTATAACAAGGATCCCAAATGACAGGCAATCTGAGAACCTATTTTAAGATGTTATGGGCACAGAAAATTAGCAGAGTCTTGTACGAGAAATCTCTAGAACAGATGCTCTAAATTGTAGGCATTGATTTGCAAATGAATTATCTTTTAATTGGGCAATCCATGTAACCAACATGATGTAACACCCACATATGATGTTATTCATTTAATTATGATTAATGATTCAACCAAGGAACCGTAAGGAGATTTGTTAGTCTTTACATAAAATATTTAGCTAAATTGAAATAGAAATAAGAATAAGTATGCCATCACTTGCCAGAATAAAGTGAAGAGGACTTTTGATTACCAGTTTTGATTGTTATTTCTGAGTTTGGATATCCACTTTTAGAAAACATTTTATGATCATTTTTGCTAGTTCTAAATTACCATGAGGGACAGGAAAAAAACTCAAAATGGTCAAATTTGTTTATACTCAGACACTGTTTGTATACATTGAAATTGAATTTCAGTATTTATATTCATTTCATTTAAGAAGAGAATGGGAAATTATACTGTCTGTTGATGAGTACATTATAAATTCAGAACATTCCCACCTTCTAAGAGCATATTCAGCTCTGAGCTCATCAACGGATTAACCTGCTGAGATGTGTGACACCTCTGCAAACTGTTTATATTCTGAGAGCCCCACTTTGAACACATGAGACTTTAGAAGAATGCTATAGATCTAATACATCACACAGCCTTAAAAAATGAATGTAACACCTCTGTATATTAATTTTCATAGGCACAATTCTATACATAGTCTTCTATATCAGCAAAGTGATCCAGCTCCTCAAATACGAACTTCTATGCCTCCTCCTGATTTTATTCATCATGTCTTGTTTCTTTCACTCTTTTTTTAATAAGTAAATTGGTCAGCAGACTAGATTGCTGGTCAGCTACACTTATTGACTACTGTTAATTCAATTTTTTATTTTACTAGTTTATATTTGAGTACATAATGACTACATTTATTGTGGAATGTTGATACATGTAAATCACACATCTGAATTCTTTTCACTTCTTCATCTCACATCCCACCCCCTCACTTAATTCTTGGTCTCAGTCTCACTGACAAAAAAACTCTGTTTCTTGATTATCTATCTTTTATTTACTCTCTAAATTATTTCTTCAAGATTGTCATATAAAACAAACCATGTTATTTGTGTATCTGATTTATTTCATTTGACATTGCAGGCTCAAAGTATAGCCATTTTCTACAAATGACTGAAATTTATCTTTTTTATGGCAAAATAGAACCCTATGATGTGCAAATACCACATTTTCCTTATTCATTAAGCTGTTGATAGACATATAGGTCACTTATAAGATTTAGTTATTATATGTTGTGTTGCTTTAAACATCGGTATACATAATGTTTTAACACTTCTTGGAAGATACCAAGGAGGGGAATACCTGGGTCAAATGGAATTTCACATTTTATTTTTTTCAAGGCATCTCCACAACAGTTTACACAGTGGTTGTACAAGTTTACATTTCCACCAACAATGTAGAAAGTTTCCTACCCCATCCTGTAACCTCCCCTGGGATTGTTATTATTTGCTTTCTTGAAGACAGGCATCCTTTCTGGAATGAGATAGATTCTCAGTGTTGTTTTAATACACGTTCCCTAATTTCCAGAGACGTTGAACATTTTTTCATGCATATGTTGACCATTTGTAATTCTTCTAAAAGTGTGTATTATTTCAATGTGCATCTTCTGATTGGATCTTTTGTTTTTTGAGTATAATTTCATTCTGTATATATTTTAAATATTCATCCTCTGTTCAAACACATTTGGCAAAAATATTCCATTCAGTAAGGTTTTTTCCTTTGCTGTGCAAAGACTTTTTGATTTGATGTAATTCCATGTACCCATTGCTTATATTTTTCCTTGGACTGTTGGGTTCTATTCATAAAGCCCTTACCTATTCCTATGTCTTCTTGTGTTCTACCTATTTTATTGTGGCAGACTGAGGTCCAGTGCAAACGCCTGCACATTTAGAGCCACTCTTCACTGCAATATTTGTTAAAGAAGCTTCTTTCTTCCAGCATATGTTTGTGGCCCATTGTCAAAGATCTAAATGCTGAATGTTTCTACATCCTTTATTCTGTACTTTTGATCCACATGTCTCCTTTTATACCAGTACCACGTGGTTTTTATTGCTGTAACTGTAATACAACCTGGATCTGGGATTGTAATGCCTCCTGCTTTTTTCTTATTTCCCAGGATTGCTTTCTCTACCTTTCAGGATTGATTGACTAGTTCTGTTAGGGATGCTGTTGATATTTTAATTGGGATTGCAATAAGTCTATACAGTGATACCTCAGTTCAAAAATGCTTTAGTTTGCAAACAATTTGTTCCACAAACAGAAGCATTTGGCAAAATTCTGTTTTTGCTTGTGAACTCTATTTAATGTGATGAACACAACTACAGCCATCTTTCCCAAATGAACATGAATGTAGTCATCTTTTCCAGAATCACAGAATGAATTAAATTTGTGAACCAAGGTAACAGTGTGTATCAGTTGTGACAATACTGATTTCACCTATCCAGGAACATTGAATATGCTTCCAATGTCTTATGTCATTCCTTTCAATCTTCTTTTCAGAGTATGGTAATTTTTATTGTGGAGGTGCTTCATTTCCTTGGTTATATTAACTCCTAAGGATTTAATTTTCCTTGGTGCTATTGTGGATGGTATTATTTTCCCACTTTCTTTTCTGATGAGTTCATTATAGGTACACATGAGAACTGTTGGTATTTTTGTGTTGATTTTGTTTCCTGCAACCTTATTGAAGTTTGATATTAGATCAAAGACCCTTTTGGTGGAGTATTTGTGTCTTTTGGTACAAGAATATGTTGTCTGTACACAGGATAGTTTGACTTCTTCCTTTTCTATATGTCTCTTTCATTCCTTTTCCTTGCCTGATTGCTCTGATTGAAGTTTCAAGTACTATATTGAACAAAAGTGATAATAGTGAAGATTCTTGTCTTATTCCTGATTTCATAGGGAATAAACTTCAGTTTTATCCCATTTAGTATGATGCTGACATAAGGCAGCCATGTAGTTCTTGTTGTAAATGGTTATTATGAAATTGAGATAAGGTTCTTTTATATCTATTTTCTTCAGGGTTCTTATCAAGAACTGATACTGAATTTAGTCAAAAAGCTTTTTCTGTATCCTTTGAGATGACCATGTCAGTTTTGTTCTTGCAGCTGTTTATTTATTTATTTATTTATTGGAGTTCATTTAAATCCACTACTGACTGAAAGAAACTCAACATATTGGTTAAGAGAACAGTTAAATAGAAAGTGATAACAATTATAAATATATATGCACTGAACACCAGCACAGTGAGCTTTATAAATGAAGCAATATTGGACATAAAAGATCAAATACTAAGAACACAGCTATAATGTGGGACCTCAGTACTCCATTGTCACAAATAGACAGACCAGATAGACAAAATACTAACAGAAAAATATCAAAATTGAACCAATCCTTTGAAGAAATGGAGTTAAGACATATCTACCAAGTATTCCACTCAACAAGAACAGAATACACATTTTCCTTAGCAGTATATGGGACTTTCTCCAAAATAGATAACATTCCAGGCCATAAAGCATGCTTAAAGAAATGCAAAAGAATAAAAATGATCCCATGCATATTATCAGAACATAATGCAATAAAACTAGATGTCAGTGGCAAAGAAACCAAAAAATTTTGAAAATACATAAAAATTAAACAAGACACTTTGAATAATGAGTGAATCATAGAGTAAATAAAGGAAGAAATTAGACTATTCCTATAATCAAACTATAAAACTGGGACAACATACCAAAACCCACAGGACAAAATGAAAGTAGTTCTTTGAGATAAGTTTAGAACCATAAATGCCCATATCAGAAAAACCGCAAAGTCAAATAAATGAACTAATGATCCAACATAAAATTCTAAAAACCAAAAATCCAAATCCAAAGCCAACACAACACAGGAAGTTTTAAAGATCAAACCAGAGACTGAGACTAAAGAACAATACAAGGGATCATTGAGTCAAAGACCTGGTTCTTTGAAAGAATAAATATATATGTATATATACATATATATAAAAGCCCTAAGACAATCTTACCAAACTATAGAGAGAAAAGACCCAAGCACATGCAGATGATGCAAACAAATAAAGTGAAATCACAATGTCATCAAAATCTAAAATATTAGTAACTACTTTAAAAATCTGTACTCCAATAAATCCAAGAATCCAGAACAAAAAGGTTTCTAGATACATATGTCATACCAAACTGAACCAAAATTATACAAAAACTCTGAATAACCCAATGACAGGAAATGAAATGAGTTAGTGATAAAAATCTTACCAACTATGAAAAGCTCAGGGCCTGATGGATTCACTGTTGAATCCTATAAGAACTTCAGGAAAGATCTAATGCCAACACTCCTCAGATTATTTAATGAAATCAAAAGGGAAAGAGTATTTCCAAACTCATTGAATCTAGCATTACATTGATTATAGAACCAGATAAGAATTTCTAAAAAAGAAAACTGCAAATCAATTTCTTTAATAAAGTAGATACAAAAGTTCTCAACAATATACTGGCAAACAGAAGGCAAAAAAAAAAAAAAAATCACGTATCATGACCAAGTAAACTGTATCCCAGAGATGCAAGGATGGTTTGACGTACACAAGTTAGTGAATCATCTTAACAACTAAAGTCCATTCCTTTCAACATGTGTAAAATGGAGACAGTAGCAGTACTTTGCTAATACTATAAAATTAATACTATATATAGTAACAGTGTTAGTTGCTATTAATTTTATTATACTTATTTACTATATTCAAATAAAGTGTATATTAGAATATACCTATATAAAACTGCATATAAATAAATGTATAGAAAAACTATAAATAAACAACAAACATACAAAAACTAGTAAAATATTTTATTCTCTGAAGGTGCCAACATTTATCTTATCATAATCAAGAAATGTATCATTGTTAGAAGAATCATCTAAGCATTTATTTTTTTCTAAGAATAACTATTTTTCTCAGAAGTTATTACAACTCCATGTATATTCATATGGCTTATTTAAAGCAGAACCCCATCTCTCCACTCAAATAGTTTACTCCTCCTTCCAGGAAAATCTTTTATTTCATTTAGACCTAGGTTCCCACCTGTGGTATGATTGTTTTCCCTTTTGTTCATGGCCACCCTAAACCTTTCACCTGGTGAAGACATCTAATATAGCATAATACAAAAAATATATATATAGCATAATACAGAATTCAGCACACAAGTGCTGGTAATCTATAACTTTACCTATGCAAGAGGAGAATCATTACTTCACAATTTATGAAAATATTGACTTCAAAATCTGCTCCACTACATGTACCTCTAAATTTTAATCTCTTTTCCTCATATAACTATAATAATTTTAATATGTACATAATCTCCTACTTTGTATTATTTAAGTCATTTAAGTCAACTTTACTTATTTAAAAGTGAAGATGGGACAATTTATGTATGGTATCTGCCCACAAAAATATGTTTTGTTTTATGATACATATAGTGATACATTGCTATTTCAGAATTATGTTTACAAAAATGATGAGAAAAAAAATCTATAATGAAAAGCCCTTAAAGGAAGGTTTCAAAGAAACAAAATTATTTAACCTAAAGACTAGAAGAGAGATAAATGAAGGTAAATTTATGTTTTCTCAAGACTTGAACCTAAATTTCCACAGAAAACAGCCAAGTGAGATCTAAGAAAGAATTGTATAAAGCTCTGCACTTTAAAATGCAAACCCAAAAAAGGAAAATAGTTCCTCTTTTTTGAGCTATTGAAGAGAATAATTACCTGAGGAGACAGTTTATAGTTCTGTCCAGAAGTCTAGGTATAAGTAATGTGGCCTATTCTATAAATCCTAAAATCTGCTTGAAATAAACATATGTTAAAAACAATTTGGTTTAAAGAAAACTAGCATCTGCAATTTTATTCTTACTCTTCTCCCTGAGAGCGATGATCACAATCAACTCTTTAACCTTTTTAATTACAAGAAAATGGACAGCCTAACTACACATCACAGGATCAAGTCAGTGGGAAAGCAGCTGCTTTGGTTGAGATTCAGGTAATATGTTGTGAAAAAAATCATCAAACTAAATAAATAAACTATAATAAAAGGCAAGCAGATAAATATATGGGGAAAATGTCTACATTTATTTAATTTCCTATTTTAACTAGCATATGGAAAGATTTGAAGGATCTCAATATTTAAAAACAGTTAATGCTTCACTAGAACGCAACCATTTGAAACAGGGACACTGTCGTGTTACCTACCAAATCCTCATTCCCTAGCACAGTCCTTGCAACTTTTGTTACAACTAAATAGAAATTTTTTATGGCAACCACATCCAACTTGAGCACACAGAAGACTGAAAGTCTTGTGCCATGAAATGGCAAACAAAGGAGCTACACTTTTAATGAGTCTCAGCTTCCTACCCTCAAACACCCCTTGTACCTATGTCAAACAAGACATGAATGGCATTGTCAGGCATTTTTAAGTATTTGTTCACCTCTAATGCATCAAGCACTACAATGCAAACCACAGGTGCAATAGTGCACAGGTGAAACATTTGGCTTTCCACAAACACAGTACATTCATCCATACCAACAAGAAAGATGGTGGAGTCATAAATCAGATGCAGAGAGTTGGGGTAGAGATGAAGTTCTCTTCAGTGCGTGTCTGTTTTCTGAGTTAAAAAGGAAATAAAGTCATCAACATGAGAGGACAAAAGGAAAGAGAATATTAGAGGTTAAAGGAGAGAAGAAACACTAAACAGTCATCTCTGAACCAGTGAATGAAAGCGAAATGAAGTCTGACTGTGAAAATGCCAAGGGTTCACATAATAATGAGTTAATAAGAAATCACTCAGCATGGCTTGGTACTTACCCTCACTTACATTTAGCTCTTCAGTAGAAGGTATACAAGACTAGAGGGTCAAATTTAACTAGAATTTGAATTTTACCACATAAGTATCATAGATGGATAAATGAGCAAATAGCCCATGCATAGCATAAGTGTTCCTTAAGTGAAAATAGTCTAACTATATGTATAGATTTACTCAACATAAACATGTTATTTATTTATATTTATGTTTATTGGTTTATATTAATCATTACTCCTTACCAAATATAGGATAGAGAGATACATACATAGATACACAAACAGACAGACACTTGCTTGTCACTTTCTGGTGTATCACAGAACTAACTTTATTTACATAATAAAAATTACTTGAAGAGGAATAACAAAAAATATTTTTGTTTATATATTAACTAAAAATTTGAGAACAGAAGAATGAAGCTAAACTACTTGGCAAAAATACTGTTTTTTGGAGAAATTAGTAAAAAATAATTAAGCCCTGTGTGATTTAGAAACAATCATGAGATGGCAAAGTGATACCTTGTCTAACTTAGTATAAGCAAGAATCTGGGGCCAGAAGTGAACTTGATCCTTTACAAAACCTTAGGTTCATCAATGGTCTCATTGAGTGAAATGTCAATCTGTAATAATCTTAAATGGATTGTCACACCATAATATTATTTTCCCTGGGATTACATGGTTAGCATATATATAATTCTGTTTAACCACAAAAATAAAGGCTATTGTACTATAATCTAGATCTGCTTCTAGCTCCACCATTCTAAAAGGTTTTCCAGAAAGGAAGAAAAAACAGGAAATTAACCTCTGACCCTTTGTTCCCATCCTAAAAATGACAAACTGAATATAAGTAACTTGGGTTTATTGTTTAACTGCTCCCTATGCCCGCTGGGATATACGCCTTAATGGAGAAGGGGCAAGTCTCCAGCTGCCAACATAATCTTGTTCAAAGTGATTATTGCAGACTGAAAAAGGCATCAGGAGGCAATCACATGGATAGTGGCTCTCCAAAGGATAAGTCTCCTTGAATTAGCTTGCACAGCCATATGAGCAGGACTTTCTGTTGCCCCTCACCACTTATTTCAGTATTGTAAGTGTATTTCCCAAGCTTTGCATAATTAAATGAATACGGACACTGTGTTCTACAAGGTTAACTTCATGGTGCAGGAATACATGTTACATCGTTGGCTCTTTGTTTATCTTGGAATTTTAACTCCACTTCTTGAAAATGTAAAATGCATTGTTTCCATTACTAACTAACAAAGAAGTTGATTAAAAGGCATGTACTTCATCTACAAGACACACCATCTGGGTGATGGATTTAAGAATTAAGATAGTTTCCAGGTGAAATGAAACAGATCCTTTAAGGAGAAGAATCTTATACAGCTATAATATTTACAACATTTTTATCAAGACATTAAAACAGAAGCAGATGCTTCTCTATAATTCTAAAATATTGGTTACATATGGTATAATGCATTGCAGAGTGCATAATAATAATAGATGAGCATAGAAAGATAGGGCAGTTTTCACTTGTAGTTGGAGACAGAACAGATCCCAAATATTTTTTAATTTAAACTTAATACAGATGAAGCAATCCTAAATAAATTCCACACTAGGAAGATAGAAATTATCCGTTTTTTGCAAACATAAGTGTAGGAGGAGGACAGTATAAAATCTACCCTTATTCTGAATAAGTATGAATTGATTAAAGCACCCATAATGTATCTTTACTTAAAATTTTCTTGATGATATACTTATGTCACTTTTATTTAAAATCATACTCAAGATTTGCTTTGAGCCAGGTGTGGTGGTGCATACCTGTAATCCCAGCACTCGGGAGGCAGAGGCAGGAGGATTGCTATGAATTTGAGGCCAGCCTATGCTCATAGTGAGTCCAAGGCCAGCCTCCAAAACCATGTGGCAAGACACTGTCTGAAAAAAAAAAAAAACCTGTGGGTTCATGCTATGGCACAAATTTAGAGCCCTGACTTGATGAAGTAAACAGTGTTCACTTTCCATAAATTTGACTCCATTGCTTATGATCCATACAAAACAATTGAAAAACTCTTCTATGCCAGTAACTATTCAAAATGGTGAGAGTGTAAAAGCACAACTCTCATTGTGTGTGCACGAGAAGAACACACGTATATCTTATCCAATTCTGTAATGGTAGGAATTTGAGACCAGAACTAAACTCAGTAAGTCACATAAATATTAAGCATTCCAGTAATCTTTCCACAAACTGTGACATGGAAATTTGTGAAATCAGCTTTCTAGTGGAGAAAGCCATTAAGTAGAAATAAACACATAATAATGTGATAATGACTTTATTTTGGGTGTATATGATACAAAAAAGTTTTTAGACTAGTGCAGAAATAAAGCATCAATCTAAAAACTTTTATTGATTTATTAGCTGGCAAAATTTTTTTCTATCTAGCACTTTTTGAGAATTTCATATCCTTGATGAATCTTTCACTCAAGTTTTGAACTGTGTCAGTTATCTCATCCCATTTTTTTACTTATTTCACTGGATTTCACCACAGGAATATTGAGTGAAATTGCTGTGAAGTTTTGATTCATTACTTCTTTGAATCCATTTAGTTTCTTCATTCATTATATAAACTGTTTATGGAGTCAGGTAAGTCTAAGATCTGCAGATAAGTTTGCAAGCAAGGAACTCAAAAAAAAAAGAAAAACTAGAAAATTCCCAAATCAAGGTCTACTATCAAGAGTATATAAAGAACTCAAAATATGTAGACCCTTTTAAAAAGGTCCAATCAAACTATTATTATTCTCCTTTATTTTGTAATGAAATTTTGTTTTATCTTTTTTTTGATAAAACAAAATATCAAAAAAACAAAAAATGTGCAACTGAAAAGAAGAAACACAAATGACCAATAAATACAAGAAAAAAGATTCAACATTTCTGCCCATTACAGCAATGCCAACTAACCAACATTGAGATTCTGTCCTACTCCAGAATGACAAATGCTGGTAAGGTTGTAGGGGAAAAGGAACCCTACTACATTGTTGGTAAAAATGGAAACTAGTACTGCCACTATAGAAATCACTGTGGAAAAAAAAAAAAAGAAAGCCATGAAATAAACAGTCAACAAAATAAAAAAAAAAAGAAATCAATATCTTCTATGTATCTTCTTGAAAGGGTTAAATACATCATAAAGACTGTGATAAGTACATATCCATATTTATAACAGCACAAATCATTTTAGCTAAATTTTGAAGGTGACTTGCATGTTCATTAACAGATGAATGAATAAAGAAAATGTAGCATTTATACACAATGGACTATATTCTGCCATAAAGGATAAAAATGAGTCATTTGTAGAAAAATGGATGCATCTTAAGACAACAATGTAGCTGAAATAAGTCAGACATACAAGCTTAAATTTTGAAAGATTTCTCTCAAGAAACCCAAAATATAAATAAATTAAAGAAATAAAAGGATAATAAGAATAAAAGAGAGGAATCGTCAGAAAAGGACCAAAAGATGGACGGAGGAGGGAAGGAGAACAGACGGGGATGATAAAAAGAATCAAGAGACTTCTGGGAATATGGCAGAATAGTAGGCAAAAACATAACATCTTGTTCAATATTAAGAATCCATACACTGGTGAATAACAATCTGAGAAGAGAAAGAGGGAGGTTGATCCCCAGTAAACCAGGAAGGATGTGAAGGAAAAAGTCAAACTGACAGAGAAAATGAAGAAAGAGTCCTCAAAAGAGTTTCTCCCTGGAACCTGGCGCATAACATGAGAAAGGATGATTGAATTCACAGAGACACAGTCAGGGTGACTCCAGACACCTCTAAAGAGAAACACATCAGTGGAAAAGAACAGTGAATGTTACCAGCTACCATAGTTGGTGACTCTAGTCCAAGTGATTGCAATTTTCCCTGGGAAGAGTGCTTGGTCACACTTCATTTTAGGGAAGCGTTCATTCAACACAAGACTCAAAGCAGCTGTGGATTTGCTTCAGTGTTAAAAACTCACAGTGGCTGAGTAAGAAGCAACAATGGGAGACATCCAGGGTCATGGAGCCATGGTCAGGCTGGACAGTCAGAGTGTTATAAGCTAAATAATTCAGACCCCAACCCCACGACCAAAGGGAGGATCAACCTGAATTTCTGTGGATTTGAAAATACCAGAACCCACTCCTCACACTAATCCTACTGCAGGCTTGCTTCAATTATCCAGCATGTATCTGGGCTATGACTGCCTCCCTAGTCTAGCAACTCTATCAGGTTAACCTTAGTCTATCAAGGCTAGTGTTACACTTAAATTTGATACTACCACAAAACTACAGGCCCAGAAGATAACCAGGAGCTTGAAATCACAAAAAGACGTTTCTTTTTTCTTTTCACTCTCGGTTTTTATTTCACTAGTTGTGAGCACTATCGTTGTTAATTGGGGGGGGTCTGTTTTGTTTTAGGAGTGTGAACATTGTTTTTAGTTTTTATGTTTTGTTTTGTTTTGTTCTTGTTTTTGTTTATTCCTTCTTTCCCTTCTGTCTTCTTCACTAATTTCCTGAGGCTTTAGTAATCTTCATTTGTCCTTCAGCCTTGCTTTTAATTTCTATCTCTTCTTTTCTCCATTTTTCCTCTTACTCCTTTTAAATTTTCCTCACTCACTGTAAAACTGCTCTTATGAGAGTGTGTTTACTGTATCTAATTTGTGATTTATTTTACATTTTGTTATATAACTATAAATTTGTATCTATGGTTAAATCAATAGTTAATAAATAGTTAATTAATAGTTAATAGTTAATAAAATTAAGTTTTTTTTATTTCATCTGTGCTTCATGCTGTTGTTATTACTGATTTCACTACTTAAACTAAAGTTACATAGTTGTTGTGATTAATTCATCCTCTGTGTATGACAATACCTAGATTGTGAGAATCAGAAATAGTACTATAGTAAGGTACCAAAGAACTGGGTGCTGGGTCCAATAGGCAGCAACTAAAAAGTTAAGCAGTCAGGATCCCAGGGCAAATTAAAACACCAAAACTCGTCTAGACCTAGAAGACATCTCTGAAGTTATTTACTAAAGAGGTCTTGATACTAGTAATAAAGCTACCTACTCTAAGCAATTTATGAGCCTCAGCACAGAAAAAAAATTTAAAAATGGGAAATGAGGAAACACAGAAGCAAGATGTAGCCCATAACCACCAACTCACTGAGGGGAAATCAGGGGGCATTGAGGTGAAATAAATCAAAAGCCACACAGATGAATTTATGTAAAGGTAGCAGAGGAAATACCAAAACGGATTAATAAGTCCCTTGACAAAAATGAATAGATAAAGAAATTGTATATTTATATATAATAGAATACTACTGTGCCATAAAGAAGGATAAACTTGAGTCAGTTGCAGGAAAATGGATGCAACTTGGGACAACAATCTTACATGAAACAAATCAAACATATAATTTTAAATATTGTATTATTTCTCTTGTTAGAAACTTAAAGGGTAAAGTACAAACATAATGGAGGATATATATTGGGAAATATGAATAGTATATTCAGATGGGAAGGGGAAAAAGGGGTGAGCAGAAGGAGGGGAAAAGAAAAAAGAAAAGAAGGAAAAATGAAAACAAATCTTTTGTCAATCGGGAGAGGAAGAGGGGTTGAAAGGATGGAAAGGGAATGGGAAAATAAAAAAGAATTGTTATATTACATATAAAAATTCCTTATGGTGAATGTGATCAATATGCATGATAAATATGTACAAATAATAAATATAAAGTTTAAACGAAAATAATCAAGATACGTTATATACATTTACTAACTCCCCATGGTGAATATAATCATTATGTAATGCAAACATGCTAATAATAAAAAAAATTCAAAGACGGAATAAGGCTTTCCTAAGATCTAAGATGTGGGAAAAAAAGATTCGCTAAAGCTTTCTCAGCATAAGTTCACTTTCTGAGAGTGATCTTATTAATAAAAACATTTTAATTTACACTTTAAGATTGCAAGATGAGCTGAAGTAAAACAATCCCTCAAAATGTGCCAATTCAGTTCATGCTCACATCTGAAGCTTCTTTAGCATGTTTACCAAGTTTTGAGTGATGAATCAATAAAAAATAAGATTTTATATTTAAATTTTCCTGTATTTTACAAAGAGATTGCTCAATGAAAGAATAGACATGAATATAAAAATTGTTATAAAAGCAAGAGCCCAAATTTTTATCACACATACTTTAAGAAAGCATATTTTAGCATAATTTAAACTCTACTTGCACGTCAAACACCTGACTTTGTAGTCTATCCAATTATTATCATTTATTTCTACTTCCTGATGAATTTCTTTATAATGAGCCCTTATATAAGGAAAAGTAACGTATATGGGCCAGTGTTAATTATAGACACACTTCTGGTGTCTTAGTAGATCCTATGAGTTACTACAGTCCAGTCCTGGTCTTCACACACACACACCCCTCAGAACAATGATCAGTGTTGCTCAAGCTATCCTTGCAGTGAGACAAAAAACACATGGCATATTGTGTCAGTTTTTATCCAAGATGCAGCTACTACATTCCAAATCCTGTGTTCTAGCAGTAGGAATAATTGGTGTAATGAATTTGTAACACTAGTATCTGAAAAGGAATAAATATCAAAAAAAGTATTATAGACAGCTAAGTTAGTTAGAAATATTATAGGTAATCACATAGGGCCATGCCCTTGAAAGGAGTCAATACAAAAAATATATTACAACTGTGGCGGGAGGCATATTAATTAAAGGCCAGACCTCGAGACAGAGGATGGAATAACTATATGTACATACTTACCCTAGGGATAAACAATAATGGCTTATATTCTAAATAGACATCCAACACCTGGATAGTGCCTGAAAGAGTCCCTGACCCATCATCCCCAATAAAAGTCCTTGTTCTTCCATATACACTTGCTACATGACCTGCTTCCCCATTGGACCAATATTACCTAAGTGACTATACTTGTAATCTTAGTGGATTTGTCCCACCTCATAACTACCTCATACTTTTACTCTATAAAGCCCCACCTAAGAAGTGGGCTCATGGATAACTCATTTTTTGCCCCTCATGCTTCTGTCTCTTTTAGACAGAAGCTTTCTTTCCCCCCAATAAATATTTCCTGCGTTGAATCTCCATTTTCCCTCAAATTTGTTATGGTTGTGTTTGAATGCCCACCCCTCCAGAGGCTCATGTGGTCTTTCTGGAGGTGGCTGAGCCTAGAGTTTGTGACTGGTTCGTGGTCTAATTCTGGATTGGGGTTGTGGGTGCCACTACTGCCTTAAGGCAGATAACCTGCATACAACATAAGGGATGCAAAGAGTCTTGCTCTCCTCTCCTTTCTTGCTGATTTTGCTACCTTCCACCAGCATGAAGGTTGCCTGTCTTGGAGTCAGCTGTTTATGGACTGAAACTTCTACAAGCTGTGAGCTAAATAAACCTTTCCTCCATTAATTTTGGACATTGGGTATTTTGTCTCAGCAATGTGAGAAAAGTAACTGAGACAGAGTTCATGCTTTGATTATGGGGAGCACAAACAGCATATCAGACATCTAGCAGGTTGAATGCTTATAAAATTTGTTTTGTCTATGTTTAGTTTCATGCTTTCTTTTAAATCTAACAAATAGGCAAAAATTCAATCTCCTGTGTTTTAACTAAGTAAATGAAATTCCAAAGTGTCTGCTGTGAATTTTGTTGGATGTCTTCATAGTACACGTGTATTGCATCCAAACTCTATGATGCTAGTTCATATGTTAGCTAGCATATGTCACCCCTGCTTCACCTACCTTTCTACCGTGTGATTCTGTCATTCAGAAGGGATTGTGATAGGGGACTAGCAACATTCACAGATTTCCTTTGATAGAACCAGTTGCGGTCCCAAGCCCATAATCAAACCAGAAAGGAAGAATACAGGCTTTGTTTAACTTCAGCTCCCCAAACATCATATTTTGCCAAACCAGTATTAAGAAAAAAGAAGAGACAGTTGTGTGCTAAGAAGATAATCTTATAATGTCCAGTAGTGAAATATTTCCTAAATACAGACTTTAAAGCATCTTGAAGGTATGTACCTATCTTATTCACCCTCATGAACATGTTATAAAGCACACAGAACTGCAGGTCTGTCATAATTTTTGAAATTATAAAAGTATGTAAATGTACATGGATGAATATGAATGATGGAATTATAAGGTTAATCATTTCATTCCCTAGCAAAAAATACTTTTCAAAAACATGAGAATAAGAAAAGACTTGATAAGTCATATCTTATTCTTAAAGTCACTTGAACTTCTCAACTAGCCCTCGAGGCATAGCATCAATTTGGTCATAAAAGCACATTGTTGTGGGTGTATAATAGCCACATTTATTCTTTAGAATATCTCTATTGATGAATTATTAATTTTAATTTTATGAGTTTTACTATATTAAACAATCAGTACTTAACAGGAAAAAAATACAAAAACTTTTTTGAATCTTTAATATTTATTGAATATTTATAAAAAACAAAAATTTTTCAACATCAACTGGTTTGGGTGTACAAAGTTTAAAAAAGACATCAGAAATAAATTCCTATATGAACTACAATGAAAATACAAATAGCATTCTATGAAAAAGTAATCTTTCCTTCCGTTATCACATGGAAGGCTATCCATGCACTTGACAACAGCACATTCCATACACGTGCAATACTCACAGCTCATAGGTTTTGCTTTCCTGGGCTTTTTGTGGACATGCTTGATGTCTCACTGGTCTTTCTGTTTTCTCAGGAGGTTCTTATCATATTCTACAATATTTAGTTAACAGGAACATAAAATATCAATATCATAAATAAAATATCAAGTTCTTAATATACATTGCACATTTAGGAATAAACATCAGCTTTTTCACATCTACTTTGTACTTCCTTACAAAACTTAAATGATAATTTAAGAATTAAATTCCTATATGAACTACAATAAAAATACCAATAGAACTCTACAACCAAAAGAATATTTGCTTTAATTGTCACACCCAAGGTAGTCTTCATACATGACAACTGCATGTTCCAAGCACGTGTCTAGCTTACACTGACTGCACATGTGCTTAGCTTTCCTTTCCTGTGTGGGAGGCCATTATTGTCATCTCTTTTGCCTTCTTCTATCAGTAGCTTCTTACTATATTGTGCAACATGCACTTGACAGGAAAATCAGATAGCAATAACATAAACACATCAGCTGTTTACTTGCTTGCAAAACCTAATAGATAACAGAAATAAAAACTTATGTGAAGTACAGTGTAAATACAAACAAAAGTCTAACAAAGAAATAATCTTTGGTTTGACTCATACAACCAACACAATCTTCACACATGATAACTTCTTGTTCCATGCATATGTATTACTTAGCACATGTTTTGTTTTCCTGACCTTTTCTATAGGACACAGCTGACATGTTTTTGGTGTTCTTGTTTCCATAGTACTATAGACAGGTAAGTTATTTAGAAATATTTTAGGCATGTAGACAGGGCTGGGCCCTTAAAAGTTCAGTGTAGAAGACAACTGTGGCTGGAAGTGCATTCACTATAGACCAGGCTTCAAGAAAAGAGGACCAGCTACACCCATATTCTTTGCCTAAGGATAAATATCAATGACTGATATTCTAAGTAGACAACAATCACCTCGAGTAGGGCATCAAAACCTCCTTTACCCACTCCTTCCAGCAAAGTCCTTGTCCATTCCATGTGTACTTGCTATGTAACTTGCTTCCCAATTTGATCCCCACTTAGTCAGTATTATCTAAGTGACTCTGCTTGTAATCTTATTGGTTCACCATAGTTTTCTCCAACCTCACATCCGTCCTATGATTTTTCACTGGATCAATGGTTACTTAAGCAACTATACTTGTAGTATTATTGATTGATTATGGTTCTGTCCCATCTTGAACCCACTATATTTTCAGATGTACTTCTAACACTGGATCATTCCATCTGGTTGTGTGGCCATTGTGTACCATTTCCACTAGTCAAGTGTGTATTAACCTTGCTGTTTTGTCATCTTAATCTTGGAGATATTCATTGCCTGTGCCTATATGGATCAATTCTTGCTCCATTTTACTGTCATCATCTATTTATGAGAAATCTGATGATTCACTTTCAATCTTCTTCAAAATTGCAAACCCGGTTTTTCATATTCCATGGTACTGAATTGACTACTTGTACAAGAAAGAAAACTTCAAAAAAAATCCTAAATGCACATCTCTTGCTTCTTTGGAGTTCCTACACACACCTTGCCAATCATCTACCAGGAAGCTGAATGCACACATGGTGCAGCACATATCTTGCTCATCCCACACCAACTTACTGCAAGCCACACCCATATTCCATTATGGTAAAGTGCATGTTTACTTAACAGAAGAGTGTTGTGGGTGTATTTCACTTCTCCTGTAATGCTCAGGTAACCACACACAAAAACTGTTAGACGTAGCATGATGTCAGTAAAAATTCTAGTTTGACACTTTTGCTTAGGGGCACATACTTTGCCATTCATAATACCAAGTGGGTAAATGCAAAGATTGCTTCTTATAATCCATAGTCACAGATAATGAGACATGCAGCTGACTACTATTATCCTGAAACACAAAATGGTGTATTTTCTGCAAGTAAATTTAAATTCAATGTCCCAACTCTGTGGCTTATGCAGGTTAACATTATCTTAAATTAGGATTCATGATCTCACTTATACCTTATCTCACTGATTATCCAACTGATTACCAATAAGGTACCTGACTAAATGGCAGAAATGTGTTATACCATCTAAATTCCTGTGTTGCATTAAGCAAGTTCTGACATGAATACTATTAGCAAAAAAACAGCCTACCTTTGCAATAAAAGAAGGATCCTACTTAAAGAAGATTGTAATGTTCTCTGCTTGGTTTCAACTGTCCTAAGACAGTATGGAAAGAAACAATTCAGTTTTACTAGGAAACTGGGCATCAGCTGCACAACTAGATAATTACCAAAACACCTTTCTTTGAGCCATCTTCAGGACCCCAATTATCTGTACATAACTTCAAGATGCTGGAAACCAAAGAAAACACCTTTGTGGTGAATGTGACACCTTTTTCTTCTTAATGCCTCATTAAAACTGACATCTTTGTGAACATTGTGGTAACCTGTATAATGAAGAGGCTACAGCATTAGATGAAAGGACAATTGATTTTAAAACAAGATGTCAGGCTATTAGTTTTAATATCTTACTTAAGATTTAAGGACTTTGTCTAGATAACAGTAACTGTAATGTTTAGCACAATTAAAACAGATATAGTAAACATTTTTTTAGTCCCCAAAAAGAATGAAAGTTAACTTTCTTTTGATTTGAAAAACACGATCTGATTATTAGGGCATTAACTTTCTAGTAGGACCATACAATGAAATATACAATATTCTCATATATTTAAGTCATATTATGCTTCAGTTTTACTTTGACATATCATTGAAGTAGAACATTTAAGACTGAGGGAATGAGTTATGTTTATGTCTGAGATCTTAAAGCTAATGATAGGCTTGTAATCTAGTTTCTATTCAAAACATCAGTTTTGAAAATTTCTCTGTGGAGATCAAATGAGATAGACACTGTGGTATATATGTGGGAACTTAAAACATCACTTAGACTATTTTTGGATTTCTCATAGTACTAGAGATGTGGGTTTATGTCATATAACCAACATTTGTATAAATCTTGGCACTAGCCCTCCCAAAGATTCCTACTGTAGATGAAGAAGCTACAGAGGAGGTGTACAAGACCCACATATCCTCATGGGATATGGGATTTTCCCTCATGGGAAAACACTTCTTAGGCCTCACCCCAGTAAAGGACTCTCTCCAAAGTTAAGGTAGCTGACCAAACAGGTTACAATATTCCTGAGATTATTCTTGGTGAGAAACGTCACATTTAAAATTTCTCTCCATAAATGCCAAACCAACAGTAATTTACATTTTAATAACTTACACATTTCACCTTGACTCAGGTTCTCCAAAAGAAAAAAAATAAATAAAGCTCTGAGTAGGGAAACAAGGAAAATTCTCACATTTTTGCTGTGATCTCCAGGACCAAGGCTAGCATTAGCTGAGGATAGGTCAATGTCTGAAGCTCCTCCCACTCAAACAGCTTCACCTTGACTTACTCTAAAATTTTGATGCTAATTTCATTGGTCATGAAGTTCAAATAGTAGCCAAGTTTGACTTCTGCTTTCCTACTTAGTAGTGTGACATTTACCTCCCTGAGATTTTTTAACCTAACTTTGTCTCTGTCATTCTAGTGTTCTCTGGGATCTACCGGTAGAAATAAAATACCCCATTCTATTGGGTTGACGATGTGTTTTTTGTGTCCCCATGACTACTAATCCATTGCATTTCATCAGCAGCACAACTTGATCTCTACTTCATCCATTTTGTAGCAGACAGGTCAAGGGACTAATCTTATAACTAGATGATATTGAAGTAACTTCAAAATTATTAAGAGAAGACTAAATATAGTATTATATGATTCAGGTAATTAAATCTGTTTTGCATTTTGTCAATATGATTTCTATTTCTAACAATAAATGGATTATTTTCACCTATATCATTTTATTATTCATTCTATACGTGAAAAATGTGAATTAGCAATATGTCTTACTTGTAATATTTCTATATTTAGAAATATATAAAATATTAATACATAATACCCATATACAGAAAAACAACATACTGTTCTAATTTTTAACTCTGTAATTTCTACCATTATGCCCCTCAATGTTTGGGGACGCAGGTCTTACATTAAACAAAAAGCATAAGAGGCTAATTAGAATAGTAAATATGCTAAATCATTCATTTAGCTTATCACAATTGCTTAATCTGAGGCTTGAATAATTCAAGTATCCTTGCTAAGACAGTTGGTTTTTAGTCATGTGTGTGTGTGTATGTTTTTCTAAAGGTAATATGATAAATAAAAATTCACAAATTATTGAAGAATACAATTGATATAATTTTAAAAGTTGAAATAATAGAATCAACATGTGTAAATAAAATTGTGAAAAACTGCATAGTATCTATTCATCTTCCCTACATGATAAAATAAATGCAGTTATATCAAACCTACTGCTTTTGACCAAATAGGATTTCTAACTGAGTATTAACATCTTGAAGTACAAGGATCTGCAGCTTGCTTTAATTTTTAAAATGAACAGCATAATTGAAATAAAGAATGAGCATTAATCTTAAAATCAAAAGGATTTACAATGAGATTGTAATTAATTACATGCCAAAAAATATCTTATTGAATAGGGTGGTGACCTCAGTTACTTTGTTTAATCACTAACACAATCCAATTCTGAAATAAGAATTTGGATCCAGGCCAAATATATCTAATTAAGACTATCAATTCACTAACAACAGTGACGATAAAACTCAAAAATAAACTTGTTAAAACTTTTCTTTTTGATTAATGTGCCTATACCAATTTTTATTAATACTTAGGTGCTAGAAGAAAGCAATCTTGGCAGGAGGGAAATGTTGGCCCCAAGATGCCTGCGGGTGAATATTTCCATAAATAATCATGCTGATTTTTGTTCCGTTACTGAGAACATCAGTTTTCACCTCTTAGGTTCATTTACAGTAGACCAAAGGCAAAGAATGTTATTTGTCTTATCTTGTATACAGCCTAAAAATCCTCAAGGGACAGATCTTTCTTTTTGCATCTTTAGAAGAAAAGAATCCTTACAAATTTGACGTATGCCTACATACATGCTTATATACTTCTAACTCATAATAAGAGTGTCCCAGACTATAGATATGTTGATTTTTAAAAAAAAAGAAAAGAAAATATACATTTTCCTGGATACATCCAGGACAGTTGCATAAAGATGATTACAAAACAAAATAAGAGCAAATCATTTCAGGCATTTTATAAATAAAAATATATTTTACTAATTCAAACTACTCTTCCACTTCACCATTAAGTATCCTTGAAAAAATAAAAAGATACTTCATTTTTTTCAAATGTAACTTTATTCAAATGAATAAATTTGAATTTTTTTAAATGTGAATTTTTTTCAAATGTAATTCTATTCACGTGAAATGACAAGTATTTCTTTAGTATTTTAGTTGGAACAAAATGCTAAGCCAATTATAAAGGTTTCCAAGTAGCTGCTTTGAACAAACTTCAGAAGAAAAATAAAACAAACATTCTTGACATGGTTAAAGTAGCCAGGATTTTTTTTTTCATTTTATAGTTGTGGATACATGCTGATAGATCTTATACATCTTTGAAACTGGGCCTGTTTTAATAAATCATAATATTCTAATTAGTTGAAAAATGAGTATTTTGTGAGATCTCTTTGTCCAGCACTCCCACAATACAGTCATGTTCAGCTTCTATGTAGAATTTTGCCAACATTTTTTCTTTGACCTTAGCTTCAGGCTTGAATTTGGAATTTTATTATTATCTGAAACTTTATTTTAGCTATCCAAGTGAATATGAACTGGTTTTGATTATTATGCCTTTTTTTGAGCAAATATCTATTCAGGTCCTTTTGTCCAATCTTAATTTTTTCATTATTTTAAATATTAATGATTCCTTATATATTTGGTACACAAGTCCATTGTCAGATACATTATTTCAAGTACATCTTCCTATTCTATGAGTTTTTTTCTGACTTTCTTGATGGTATTGTTTCCAATAAAATTTTTACGAAATTAAGTGTATCTATTTTGTTTTGTTTTGTTACTTATACTTGGTTTAGACATTGCCTAAACCAAAGACAAAGAGATTTGTTCTTCTGATTTAAGAATTTTTAAAGTTTTTAAATTTTTCATTTAGATGTATGGTCTAAATTTGATCATAATGATTTCTTCTTTGTGATGTGAGATAGGATCCTAACATAATTTTGAATGATTTCTTCTTTGTGATGTGAGACAGGATTCTGACATAATTCTTTTGCATGCAAACACTCCATTATCCTAGCACCATTGACTGAAAAACTATTATTTTCCTTACTGGGGTCCTTTCGCATCCTTGTCAAAAATAAATACATCAAAACGTGTAGTTAAGTGTCTGCACCCAATTCTACTTCACAATCAGTGTGTCTATCTTATGCTGGTATCACTGTTTTGAGCACTTCTTCTACTTTGTAATAAGTTTTAAAACAAGAGTGAGTCCTCAATCTTAGTGACTCTTTTTCAAGATTGGTCTTTTCTGGGTCTCTAGCATCTACATAGAAATTTATAGATTAGCTTATCAATTTTTCAAATAAATGAGCTAGAATTCTTATGAATGATTGTGTTGAATATGTAAATCAATTTATGGAATAATGTCTAGTATATTTAAATATACTAGAAGCCTTAATATTTGTTGCATGCCAGCCTGCCCTGCCCCTGCTTACACTCTAGTAGCCACCAGCAGACTGGGGAAAGCGGCAAACAGCAGAAATACCTAGCCAACACTCTTCAGCATAATTATAACAGGAAGTGCCGGAGACCCTGCTACCCACTTGTCCAGAAGAAACCAGGAACATGAGAAGAGGAAGAAGCAAAAGGCAGTCTCTGGCCTCCAACCCAAGCAGTAGTGGTTCAGGAGATGTAAACACAGAAGAGACTGGGAGTTGCACACCTGCAGTTTTTGAAGCAACAGCAACTGAAATAAAGAAACAACTCCATGAAGCTATAAAAGAACTTAGAACAGAAATATATTATAGGTAAAAGAAGATATGAGAAACATCATAAAAGAATTGCTAAGCACCTCTAAGGAAGATACAGATGAAAGAACAGAGGAGAATAGAAAAAGGAGGGAAATGTTCAATGAAGAATATAAAAAAAATTTAGAACACATGAAACAGATTCAAAGAGATTACCAGGAAATTTAAAACTCCATTCAAAGCTGGCAAAAACAGCTTGAAAGAAACTAAAGATAGACTATCAAACCTTCAAGAATGGTTTGCAGCTTGCAATCATGAAAGGAAAGATCTCTTAAAAATAACAAGGAACCAGGAAGTAACAATACAAAGGCTAGAAGACGACAAGAAGATCTATAACTTAAGAATAAAAAATGTGAGTGAAGAATCAGGGGCAAACACAAGTGAAATACAAAGGCTATTTACAGAAATAATTAAAGATAACTTTCCAAGCATAGGAAAAGGAAATGATATTCACATATATGAGGCATACAGAACTCCAGCCAGCTATAACCAAAATAGATCTATACCCAGACATATAATAATCAAGATCCCAGAAATTAAACACAAGAACAGAATATTAAAAGCTTTCAGAGAAAAGAAACAGATCACCTATAAAGGAAAACCCATCAGAATCACAGCAGACTTCTAGACACAGACCATCAAATCAAGAAGAGCTTGGAGAGTAGGAGACAAGATGGCGGACTGGTAGGTAGCAGGAGAGAGTCCCTCTCTGAAAGAGACAGCTCAAATGCCAGAATAAAACACCCTGGAGAGACCCAAACAGAGAGAGATAGACTCTCACAACACAGAAAGAAACTAAAGCACAAAAACCCACTCGAATAAGAGGTCCTGGGGCTACTATTAGTGAAGATAAGATCAGCGAGCACGGCATGCGCCTCGAGAAGCCTGAATTCCACCCGACCTGAACAAGCGATCCCAGCCAAAGCGACTGGCTTGAGCTGCCGGAGCCCGGAGCTGAACAGCCCGGCATGCAGCTCGCCAGGACCGGCACTGCACACGACCCATGCAGAGGCACCGTGAATTCCCACCTCAGCCATGCTGAAGTCGGAGGTCGGGCAGTCCAGCAGCTCTTGGGGACATGGTGAGTGATAAGAATAAGACCCTCCCACGGGAAAGGGGAAACGACTGGACGACATGTTGGATTTGGGCAGGACAGCCCTAACTCCATAAGGAAGTGGCTTCAGCTGGTTATTCCCCTCGCCTAGCAGATTGGTGGAATCTGCTTGAACTAGGCCATGCCCCTGGCGGGGACCCAGTTACTTCCCTGAGATGAGTGCACACTGACGCAGTGAAGGTCTGCAAAGGTTGACTGGCCCAGAAGGGAGGAGCTAGCGCACACTGCCCGTGGGTGAACTCTAATCTCTGATAACCTATTGAAGAGGGCTAAAGCTCCTAGCCTGCGCCCTCTAGAGGAACCTTAAACAACAAGAAAGGGGTCTGGGAATTACACTGTACACTTGTATGGAAGGAACCAAAAACATGACGAAAGGGAGAAATAAGAAAACACTCCCAGCCCCCAACCCTGAGAACATTGATCCAGGAGAGGTAAATACAAAAGAGACTGAGGGCAGCAAAAATGCAACATCAAACACAGCATTAGCGGACATAAAGAGATATATTCAAGACCTTGTA
>PVJX010015112.1:0-43329 GCA_004027295.1 Dolichotis patagonum
ATAGAAGACCCCCAAAACTCTACTGAAAGACTCCTAGATATAATTAACAAATTCAGCAAGGTAGCCAGATACAAAGTCAATACACAAAAATCAATAGCATTTCTATACACTAACAACAAAAGTACTGAGAGAGCAATAAGAGAAGCTACACCCTTTACACTAGCATCCAAAAAAATGAAATACTTAGGAATTAATCTCATGAAACAAGTAAAAGAGCTATACAGGGAAAATTATAATACCCTGAAAAAGGAAATCGAAGAGACCTCAGAAAATGGAAAGACATCCCCTGTTCATGGATAGGAAGAACAAACATTGTAAAAATGGCCATTTTCCCAAAATTACTATACAGATTCAATGCCATCCCAATCAAAATACCACTAACATACCTCATAGATACAGAGAAATCACTCCTAAAATTCATCTGGAACCAGAAGAGACCTAGAATAGCAAAGGCAATTCTAAGCAACAAAGGCAAGGCAGGAGGCATTACATTCCTTGATGTGAAATTATACTACAAAGCTACAGTGATAAAGTCACTATGGTCCTGTAGTAGAAACAGACCCGAGGATCAGTGGAATAGATTGGAAGATACAACCACAACTGCAAACTCACTGAACCACCTGATCTTTGATAAAGGGGCCAAACATGCGCGCTGGAAGAATGACAGTCTCTTTAACAAATGGTGCTGGAAAAATTGGCTGTCCATATGCAGAAGACTAAAACTAGACCCATGTCTAGCACCATACACTAAACTAAAAGCTAAATGGATCAAAGATCTAAATATTAAAACAGAAATACTAAAAGTGCTGGAAGACAAAGTAGGTAAAAACCTCAAAGTTATAGGGGTAGGAAGAGAATTCATGAACAAGAACCAAAGTACACAGGAAGTGCTTCCCAGAATCAATAACTGGGATCACATCTTATTAAAGAGCTTCTGCATGTCAAAAGAGGTTTCTAGCAGAGTGACAAGAAAACCCACAAATTGGGAAAAAATCTTCATGGACAGCGCCTCAGACAAAGGACTTCTGTCTAGAACTTATAAAGAATTAAAACAAATCAGACCCTCGAAATTCAAAGACCCAATCCAAAAATGGGCATCTGAAATGAATACACAGTTCTCAGATGAAGAAATATGAATGGCAAATAAATACATGAAAAAGTGTTCGTCATCATTAATCATGAGAGAAATGCAAATTAAAACCACACTGAGATTCCATCTCACTCCAGAAAGAATGGCCAAGATAGAAAACACTACCAACAACAAGTGTTGGAGAGGCTGTGGGGAAAAAGGAACTCTTCTACACTGTTGGTGGGAGTGTCGACTGGTGCAACGACTGTGGAGGTCAGTCTGGAGATTCCTCAAAAAACCTGGGTATTGAAATCCCATTTGACCCAGCTATTCCACTTCTAGGCATATTCCCAGAAGAACTGAAAACATCATACCACAGTGATATATGCGCACCCATGTTTATAGCAGCACAATTTGTAATAGCCAGATCTTGGAAACAACCTAAGTGCCCATCAACTGAGGAATGGATAAAAAAGTTGTGGCATTTTTATACAATGGAGTACTACTCAGCTATAAAGAATGATTACATTGAAATATTTATAAATAAATGGACACGACTTGAGACCATTCTCTTAAGTGAAATAAACCAAACTCACAAGGGGAAATACCATATAGTCTCCCTAGTATGAGATTTGACAAGAGTATATAAGACTTTATGGTAAGCATGAGTCCCCATCTCGTAGCTTTGAAGGTTTTCAAAGTTTTCAATCATCAGTTGGAATGGTTTTATCCTCTTTTGTTTGACTATATCATACATGACAATATGAACAGCTGTTTTGAAGAAAAGAAAACATTATGACAGCTATTGCTGATTTAATATCATCCTTCTTAGAAGTCCTACCATGCTTCTTTTGTCCTACTACCATTGGTTCTAACTATCACATTGTGTCTTATTGGAATTTGAATATGTGTGATAGTTTAAACAAATTTTTTTTTATGGAAAATGAGATATTATAGTACCCATTGATCATTTTCTGTTATTCGGTTCAGAAAACCCCGCAATTCTTTCACTCTATGCATGGCTTTATACTATTGTGTTATGTTTGATATTATTGTATTTGAAACTATTCTCAACTATAGCAGAGTAAGAGATATGGTGTTAGCTACTGTTGATGTCCGGTTGTCTTGATGTGGAGTGCTGTGTTGCCTATGTTGTCCTGTTCTGATCTGCTCTGGACTGCCCCCTTTTGTTTCATTCTCTTTCAAATAAAAAAAAATATTATAAGAGATAGTAGAAAATGTTTAAAGTACAGGATTATACTAGGTAGATGAATTAGACAGTTTTTTAGAGATTCATGTTAATCTGAGAACCATGCAGAGAGTAAAGACGAAAATTGAGGATGGTATTTATTTATAGTGTGCATGTAAGGAAAATTAGGTTAGAATACTCAAGATATCTTTGTAGTAAGTAATCCACTGAACTTTTTTTCCTCAAAGCAAGTAAGCAGAAAAAAAAACAGTTTCATGGAGCATACAAGATTGCACAGATAATTCTTAGAAAGAAAAAATTGACCCAGGATGTGTACTGATAACCTTCTTGACCAGTTATCAGTTACCTACAGGTTAAGACATGGAACTAAGGGCTCACCAGGTTGTGAGCAACAGAGAAGTCAGGAGATGTGGAAAATATAATTCCCCACACAATTTATTTAATCAGGATTGTTGTGCTTTGCAAAAACTCTAAATAAAAATAAGTAAATGTTGATTAATATCTAATCAAATTTTCAACATGTGGTACTGTAATATTACCTATGTTTACCTTGACTGATATTTCAGTAGGAAATTTTATAGGAAAATACAATTGAATTAATTTCTTTTTTTTGGATTTCAAATTCAAATAGCCTTCCTTACTTGATTAATGTCCTCTGAAATTCTGAATTTGAGTTTCAGTCTAGGATTTGGCCTGTCCCTCTAATTTGAACATTGTTATTATGGCCTCTATCTAGATGACCCCCAAAGCCCTATGCATTCATAGGTGGGGCTTTAGGGAAGTGGCTGGATCATGGGTATATGCTGCTGAATTAGGGTCTAAGATGCTCGAATTAGGGTAATGTGTTAACTAAATTGGTTTATCATAGATCTGGGTGTGCATAGAGGGAAAGCATATCCTGGTCGTGAGTGGCAACACCCAGAAGGGTTGAAGTCTGAATGAGATTAAAGGAAGAAGAGGAGTCACTGCTTGTTGCTGCTGCCTTCTGACTGTCACACCATGAACTCTTTTATCCTCTGTGATGCCCCTCTGCCATGCTGCCTTGGAGCCAGCTGAGTATGGACTGAAATTTGTACAAACTGTGAGCTAAAATAAACCTTTCCTCCTTTAACTTGTTGCTCTCAAGTATTTTGTCTCAGCAATGAGAAAAGTAACTAATATAAGCATATACACAGTTTCTGACTTACTTTGGTTTGACAATTTTTTGACAAACCAAATGATGCCAAAGTGATTGCATGTGTGTTAAAGACCATACTTTGAATTTCCAGTTTTGGTCTTTTCCTGGGCTAAGAATATGCAGTATGATATTTTCTTGGGATGCTCCCTGGGCAGCTCCCACCAGTCATGAGATCATGAGATAAGCAGTCAATATCCTGAAGTGTACTGTGATGCCAGCATTTAAAAAAAAGTATTCAATAAATTACATGAGCTAGTCAACATATTATTATAGAATAAGCCTAGTGTTAGTTGACTTTTCTTATAGAAAACAGCTAAGTAAGCATACTGAGCACAATTAGAATAGGTTGGCCTACGATATAATGGAGGTTAGGTATATTAAATATATTTTCAATTTACAGTATTCTCTTGTTAATCCCTTCTTGGCCTTTTGGCTAAGATCAAGTGTAGTATTATCTCATTAAAAGATGAGTTTATTGAAATAAAGCCACATCATTTAGAATCCAAGAGTATCTATGTTTTGTTCTCTATGGTACTAGAGTTAACTTATGATACATTTCTATATAGCAACTAAGAACATCAATTTTATATGTCAATTTTACTGAACTAAAAGATAACCAGATGATTGGTAAAATATTATTTCACGGTGTCCATAAAGGTTTTTCTAGAAGACACTGGCATTTGAATCAGCTGCCAGGATAAAGATATACCTTCACCAACATGGGACAGAGTTATGCAGTCTGCAGAGGGCTAAAACAGAGCAAGAAAGCAAGTGCATTCTTTTTTCTAAACCAGAACACCCATCTTCTCCTCCTCTTGAATGCCAGGACCACAGATTCACAGAGAACCTTGGCAGTGATTTCCATGGTTCTTGGGCTTTCGAACCTGGACTGAGCTGCACCACCAGCCTTGCTGGGCTCTGGCTCTCAGAAAACACATTGTGTGACTTCTCAATCTGCATAATTTTCTGAGTCAATCTCAGAATAAATTCCCTCTTTCATGTGTCTGTATATCCCATTGCTTCTGTTTCTGTGGCGACTCCTGCTACGTTCGCTTATCATTAGAAATTCAAGATGCCTTAGAGTAAAAATCTGAAGGTTGAAAGGTTTTATCCGAGATAGAGCCAGTGGATGTTGGTGTTGAAACATTATTTCTCCCTTCACATCAAAGTTCTTTAGACAAAAGATTAAATTTATTTAGGAATAGCACTGATTCAGAGTACCTGGACTACAGTGCTTAGGAAGGCCCAGCTCTCATATTCCCTGCTCCTGAAAAACCTCACTGTCTTTTCAACAATTTTGCTTATTCCACTTCATAGCCCTCTATTTGGGTGTTCTCCTCTAACAACATTGCTGTTTCCTAAGGTGTTGATGGGAGATCACACATTATCTTTATTCCCTTCTTGCAGTGCCAACCATATCATAGATACTGAATAAAAGAGTATAAATAAACATCAGAGTTCTATAACATGTGGACTTCATTTGTCATGTATCATCCCAACTTCTGTTAATCATGGCACTTACTAATATTGATTTTATAACACTGGTCAAATAAAAGAATTAATGTGTTTTCAAAGAATGAAAAAAATCAAGTTACTTTTCAAGTAAACTCCAGGTACCATGTGATCGCAAGTCACCTTGCATTGCCTTGTGCTAACGCCATCTCATGATGATCCTAGTTTACCTTCTTGGTAACACAGTAGTGGAGTTTTCTGGAAAGCCACACCAGCTGCTCTTATAACTCTGTGTGCTTCAGATTCTGCACATGCTCATGTGTGTATAGCCTTGGGACACAGCTGCTAATGTGTAGAAAAGAGAACCTTGCTATGACAATACTCTTGCTGTCACTTATTAAATTTGTTGTTGTTGAACAGGGAAGAACACCTTCAACAAGCACCTCTGTTGCTGTAGTCTTGAGAGCTCCAAGAGAAGGTGAAGTCAATTAGGTTTGTGTAACCTTTTACTCAGTTATTGAGCACCCACTATGTGCTAGATGAGCTGTGAGGATATAAAGATGAATAATAAATGGGCTCTGCTGCCTAGCAACTCACAGTCAGATGAGGGAGATAGGCATATAGATTGGTAATTTAACATAATGCTGTAAGCATTTTCCTGGACTTATGAACAGAATATCTCTGATCAATTACACCCATTCATTGTTTTCTCCTAAAGCACCTACATCCTCCCCAAAGAGAAAATGGCTCTGAAGACTGAGTTTTTAAATATTATGAACTATAATTGACTTCCAGGAATTCAAAGTGAATACTATGTTGATGCCTACACAATAAACTTCATCATATTAATCTAGATTTTAAACGAGGTAGAAAACAATAACAATAACGAATAAAAACTATATCCCAGAAACATTTGTTACCTCTGAAAGAATATAAGGCAAGGAAATGCACAAATTCCTTTAAAACAAATGTGTCAAAAGCAGGACTCAATAAACCTGGATGTAACATGAAACAAGTCGCATAATGGAGCTGATTGTGTTATTGGGCACAGGTTCTGAAATCCTTCTTCTGTTGCCTGCTGGCCTCAGGTAAAAATCTGCAATCTGTTAAGCAATAGTAACCTTTAAGGTAAGAGGGTCATCTTACTCAATATGGTTTTACTCTGAAGCAAAAACTGGGACTAAACAAATGTCAAGTGCCTGCTACTAAAACACAAACTCTTTCCTCACACATTTCTTTTCACTTAGAAAATAAATTTTTTTCAGTATATAAATTTCCACAATCTAAATAATACTATCAGTTACTGCACACACACACACGCACACACACACACACACACACACACGCAAATGATGGATAACTGGGCATTCATTAATAACTTTGTAACATTATTTTCACTCCATAAAAGAATTTCTAAACATTTATGTGCATTACTGACTTTCTCAGCCTGCTTAAAAATGAGGCATATTCTGCATCTTTTTTCCAGAATGTGTAATTACTTATATAGAATTTATATGTCAAAAAGTAAGTTCATTCTAATTCCCTTTTAAAAATTGAGATAACTTTCTATCACGGAGAGAAATAGAGAGTTTATCTGATGATTAGATCTTTAGCTCACATCTTTTATAGTACAACACTGTGTCAACATCATTTCTAAAATATTCAAATATACTCTCCTAGCTGAAAAAACCCTAAAAAAGAACATACAAATTTCTGAAAATTAAGCATTGTCTTTTGATCTACTCCAAGTCCCAATTTTCAGAGAAGAACATGAACCAAAATAATCAGAAATGAACCAAACAAGCTTGTGTGTGATAATCATATATGACTGTTGTTTTCAGATGAGAATTTATTTTTATAGTCTCTCTTCCTCAGTATAGAGTATTGAAGTATTTGTTCTTCCAAGTACTTGTTCTAATCACTGCGTGTTTGTTAGTTTTCTTTGTCCTAATGAATGTTACGCTTTGTGTCTTAAAAAAAATATCAATTGAAAAACTGGTTGTTGTGGATATTAGGTTCTTTGGATATTTCACGATCATTTAGCAAATGAATGTTAGGGGCTGAAAATGGTGTGTTCCTATTGTTTCATTAGTCTTTGTTTTTCCCCCTCTAGTTAATCTGTATGTGTATGTATATATATATATATATATATATATATATATATATATATATATATATATAAATTTTCAGTGACTCATCCTTTTATTGACCCTCCTTCCTTTCCCCATTCAAGTATTTCCCTGTTTCTCAGTTCTATTTCCTGTTATCAGTTTTAAACAAAGTGCATGTGCACAAGCCTTTCTTTGTGGCTTAGTTTTAGAACAATGGGTGCTAAAAACCTCTCTTTTCTCAAGGCTTACAATAGCCTAGTCAAGGAAGATTTTATGGTTTAGATATGAGGTATCCTGTTAAAGTCTGACACATACGAATAGTAATTGAATCATTGGGGTGCTATACTTGTCAGTGGGTTAGTCAACCCACTGACTTGCTTTACCCAGGATAAAGAATATAAAAAGCAATAGTGAACTCTTTGTAAGAATTTGCTAGATAACCCCAGGGCAACCTGCTCCAGAAGGTTCACGTAGGTAATTATTTCCTCAGGATGGGATTACTGGAATGAAACCATCCAGGCATTAAGGGGTCTCTCCAGGCATGATGCTAGGAGGTTAGGGTATTGCTTGCATGAGTGACAGACCTTGACATCATACATGTGGTGCTACTTTTATAGGCATTCAGAATCCAAGAGTTGTGGCGTCAAGGAGGCTTCCACCCAGATTTCAGAGAAAGATGTGAAAGACCAGGGAATACCCCCTGAAAGTTAAATATATGACACTGTGAAAGTGAGGCCAAACACAAGAATCCAGGAATAAGCAGTGTCTGCTGAGCAAAGTCACAGCTTGTGAGCAAAGCCACCCCATGAGAGAGGCCATGAAAGCTGCAATTAGCAGGTGGGGCTACCTAAGTCATTTGAAGATCACATCTTGCTACAGCGTGCCCCAGGTGCTGGACATGAAACTACAGAATTTTATGTTTCCTGCTGGGTTTCATCTTTGGTAGGTCCCGTTTTCTTCTATGCCTCTCACTTTTGGAATGAGAATGTATGTTGGAAGAATTTAAATTTGTTTTTAAAATTTTTATAGGGGCTCATACATTAGAGTTTGCCTTGAGTTTCAGAGAAGACTTTGGACTTAGCCTTTTCAGCAGTGTTTGAACTGTTAAAAGATTCATTGGCTACTCTTAGAAGTTTACTAAATGCATTTAGTATGAAGGGATGGACATGAGTCTTTTGAGGGTCATGGGAAGAATGTTATGATTTACATCTGGGTTATTCCCCAAAAGTCTTATATGTTTGGCAAGTGGCTGGATTATTTGGGGGACTGTATTCACCATACATTGTTGAGATTAGTAGCTAAACATACTGTTAAGAGGTGAGGTGTGTTCAGAGGCAAGTAACGGGGGGTGTGACCTGGGTAGATATTTTCTTGGCCCTAGTTCCTTACTTCTCACTCTGCTTCCTGACCATGATGATGTAGCAGCTGTCTTCTACTCAGGCCCTTCAATCATGCTGTTTCTACCTTGGGGCCAAAATCTGAAAAACTGTGATCCCAAATGCACCTCCCTCCATTAAACTGTAGGTGTTGAGTATTTTTTCCTAGAGTGAAAATGACTTAAGGCAAATTCCTACATACGAACCAAGAAAGGGATATGGCCTCTTCCTTTCTTCAACCAGATGGACACATAGGACATTTTTAACAAGACTTTGTCTTTAAAGACCTAAAATTCTAGCAGGAAAGATGACCAGTATGCACATAACAGTATTAATATTTATTTTGTCCTCTCATAATCATTCAAAGATATTGGTCAATTTACTTCAGTGTAGGGGTATGTAAAAGCCAGTACTACACATTTTAGCTGTCCCCAAAATGCTTCATTCTTCACCATGAGACACTGGTGTCCTTTGCCTAAGGCAGTAAGTAATCAGCATTAGAAATCGTAATCACCATACACAGGAGGCACAGGTCATCCTGTGAGGTACCCATTCTGAGATCAAAACAGTCAATCCATGGGAAAAAAGTCTTATCATAAAAGAGAAACAAACCTCACCAGAAAAATCTCCTCACAGAAAATACAAACCCCAATTACTACCCAACATGCACAAGATATAAAGCGTCTCTCAGAGCTGAGGATCTGCACGATATTTAACAAATTATCGGCAGCACAGCATGCTGGATGAAGATTCAGGACCAGACAGGCAGGGAAAAAAGAGAACAAAAAGCCCTAAAGTGCTTGCTTTCAAAATTCTATATAAAGTAACTTTTTTTCAAAATCTCCATTTTCCTTCTGGATTTTCCCTCTTGAAGGACTCCAAGGACTTAACTGACTATGGAGTTGAGAATAAATAAATCTAATTACCTCAGATGTTTGGTTTTAAACTTTCTTGATTTTTTTTTTTGCGTGGCCTTTCAATGATAAAGGCGTTTAGGAGACCAGAATAGGAAAAAAATGAAAAATATTGATCTTCTAAACTCTCATATTGGTTTCAGTCACCACAACTTTGGGGTAAAAGAGAACAGTGATGTTGCAAGTTGAGTACACTGTGGTGGTGTAGACTGTCCATCGCACACATAAATGTAGTCTCTGCCTTAGTTAATCATTTCAGCAAAAGTGATAACTTCCTAAAATTACCAGGCACAGAGCTAGGCTTTGGGAATGTATTTTTGAATATTCACTCACTTAAATTGCAATATATGGCACATTGATAGTGACTATACAGTTATATAAATAAGTCCTGAATCTGACCTATTTTTTACAGGCACATGAGTCTGACCTCATTCCTGTGATTAATGTCTCTGGAAAAGTTTTCAAAAATGAGAGACTTTTGGAATGTTAAAATTGTTTCAGGGCTCATAAATAATCATATCAAATCACCTCATTTCAAAACTGAGAAAACAGATGCCCACACTTGAAAGGACTTGAACAGTTAGTGTAACTGAAAAATTATTACTGATACATTTTAAATTTCCCATCATTAATATTCTTTTAACTAATTCATGCAATAGTTAGGGAATGAAAGAGATGATGAAAGAAGAAAATGTTGTTGTGTGTTCCTGGAAGTTTCAAACCTAACCCTGGAGAGAAGTGGCAATTAAATATTCTCCTAGGGAAACAAGCAAATAAATAAATACATTACACACCCCACTGCAATTTTGGTTTTTTTGGTTGTGTAAATCCTATTCTGTATTTAACAGAGGATCTGGAAAGGCTTCTCTCAGGTCCCAAGCAGAGAACTAGTAGGTGAGGAGGACATTAACTAGAGAGAGCAGTGGCAACGGCAGGAGGAAAGTGTGTGTGTGTGTGGTGTGGAGGGGAAGGAGTAGTTCGGGAGTCTCCTGTGGCTCCAAGAAAAAAATCATCACAAATTTAGAGGTTTAACACAACAGAAGTTATTATCTTACAATTCTAGAGGCTTAAAACCCTAAAATGAAATTTTCAGCAGGGTTGGTTCTTTCCTGGGGGCTCAGAAGGAGAATCCATTCAGTGCCTGTCTCCTAGCTTTTAGTGGTGACAGACAGTCTTGGCATTCTCCTTTCTTTGGTGGGATCTCTGTTCCCTCCCTCACTTGATATCGTGTGTGTGTGTGTGTGTGTGTGTGTGTGTACTGTCTACATACCCTGTCCTCTGAGAATGCCAGTAACTGTATTTAGGTTCTTATTCCTGTTTCTCATTTTCTTCTTCTTTTATATGTTTGCAATGCACAATAATTGCATTCATCTTATGGAGTTGGCTCGTACACGTTACACCTTAATTTTTTTCCTCCCTGTGCCTACCTTATCTTCCCATCACCCTCAACCTCCAGATCCCCTCTCTATCACCTGTGTCCTATCATCAATCTGCTTCTTAAGCTACACATTTTCACTTTCTATATAATACAAGTCATGTCATATTTATCAGTTTGTGTCTGGTTTGTTTATTTTAGTATTATGAACTCTTTAAGTGTCCATCGTTTGTTTCAGGATAACAAAAATAAAAAAATAATAAAGAAATAATAAAGCCTCTTTTATATAGAATACTCATTATTTCATTGGTACTTCAAAACAACTCTAAGTTTCCACTATGATCTTCATTTTATAAATGATTAAACTGAAGTATAGAATAGTCATGTAACTTGTCCAAGGGCACACAGCTAGAAGAGGAGGATTATCTGACTCCATAGCCCTTGATCTACTTACTGTAGTTAGATTGACAAGGTGATATGAGATAAATTTTTTCAAAATTTCAAATTTTAAGTGTCAAATAGGTTAACATTTTTTCAAAACTACTTATTCAAAAGCTATTATAAAAATGAGAAGAAATCAGATATGTTTTAAAGATAGATCAAATTGAAACACAGTCTTTTTTTCCTTGATGTGAAAATTCGGATTCAGTAAATTACTTACCTGTGAGACAAAGATTTCCCCCTACAGTTAACAATGAGTTTCTTCTGGCTTATGCAGAAAACTTATTTAGTTAACACCAGGTGTTGTAGACCTTCATCAATGAATTAATTCTCCCTGTTTATGGGGAAAAAAGTTCTTCCAGAGAATATGGTTATAGAACTTGATGATTAGCGGTATATATTTCTATAATAGTTGCTGTGCAAATAATGTTTCATTCCCAGTAATCTGTTTGATTTCACCAGTAGCCAATCAAGAAGGTACTTCATTAAGCTTCACTTTGATCCATTAATTAATGTGGCTAAATAAAATGAATTAGAAATATCTAATTTAATATTTATATTAATAACATGTTGTATACTCTGATACAGCAGTTCACTTACTCAGCTCTGCTTTGCACAGCCTTTTTGAAGGTTAAATAAATACTTCAGAACACAGAAATTCCACCTAGGTGGCTAATATTGAAAAATATATTAGCACCTCCAAAATATAACTATTTACTATATGAAATCTAATTTATCTTCATTTCTCTCTTTTTTCCCGTTTCAACTATTTAGGAAGGAAAAATTCTATAAATATAGAGTACAAAGGGAAAAATCCATTAAATAAAAGAAGTACATAAGTTAATGGTAATGTGTTGGACATGCAATTTAAATTGGAAAAGCAACTTAAATGCAAAGCAATTACTGACACTTTTAATATTAGGCAGACTAATAAAGCAGCAATTAGATCTCATTATATAGCTATAAAATTGGCTTGTAATAGATTGATTGCACCAAATGTTCCTATGGTTTTTGATGGCCTTGTGGACAAGAGCACTGTTTTTTTTCTTTTTTTTAAATTTTGTTTTCAGGGGAAAACTATTGCAAGGGTTATAAGCCATTTGAGTCCTGTCTTGCAGACTGACAACAAAGATTTTTGGAACAAACAAGCAGAGACGACAAGGAAGAAGGAAATAGACCAAATAGTCTACACTTGAGCTGTTTGTTGTTCCTAAGGGATCATCAGCTGCTTCAGAATCACCTTGCCAGAAGCAATTTTTGGAACTCTTCTAGTTGATTCTTCATTTGTTCACACTTAAGGTAAGCATGAACAGATTACTTGTTTTGATTATATAATCAAGTTACTAACTGAGTGAGGTTTGTGGTCCAGCTTCCTGAAATCAGACAATTAGGTAACTAACTGGAGTTGTATGATCTCAAATTCCTGAAATCAGGCACTACGATTCTAAAGAAAAAGGAAGGTCCTAGAAACACAATTTCCCCTCAGTCTTCCTGCCTCCTTTTCTGTATAGTACCACCAAATATGAAAAAGTTGATCCACTTGTGATTAATCAGAAAGAAATTAATTAGCACTGGCCCAAAAGCCCTAATATTGTTTCAAAGTGGAACAGGTTTTGTGATCAATTCTTGCTTTGGATTCTACTGTGTGACGAGGACTCAATGAAACACACTCTCTGGAAGATCCTTCTTTGTTCACCTCACTTGCTTTCGGAGTCCTGCAAGGGCATTATTACACTGATTATGCACTTATACACCTCGGTCTTGAGCTTTCTTTCCAGGGAGTCTAGCACAAGTTTCTTCCTTTTTTTCTTTGAAGAATTTGGCTACCCCAAGCACCCATTTTTACTTTTCATCCATAACTAGACTTTTTTCTAGGCCCAGGGCCCCCTTGAATAAAGAGTTACTTTTCCTGGTAGTACTTCCCTTGAAGTTTCATGTGGCTGTGGAACTAAGTTTTGTCTACCAGGAAACAGTGTTTTACTTTGGTAGCTTCAGGGAGTTAACTTTTTTGAGATCATGGTTTGTCCCTCATTTATTTATTCACTCATCCTTCTGCCTAAAAGGGAGGTACTACTATTTGAGGAGGATTAATACTGCATCTCAGGAAGGACAAGAGTGATGAGACAGAGGCAAGTGACAGCATTGTAACATTGAGCACCAGATCAGCCTTGGACTGAACATCTCCAGAATTTCACATGCCCAAAGGTAATATTATGTCTTACTTAAATACATTGTTGTTTTGGGTTTTCCAATACTATGGAATCAAACCTCAAATACACATCCAACTAGAGCTGTCACCTGAAAAATTTTGTCACTCTTGTGTGTCCAAAAACAAGTAATAAAAATAGAGGAAGCCATAAAGAACACATCATATGTTTGAGGTAATTTAAAACTGAAGATATTTGACTCTAGCACTCATTAACAAAAATGAGACTATAATATAGTAAATTATCAAACTTGATTTGTGAATTGAGTATCGCAACAGGCCACTTGTCATAAGGTTGGCTTTTGTTTATATCTTGGTAAAGTTAATTGTGTTCTGAAATGTACCATGTGTATACATACACATGTTGTAGCAGTGAATTTTAAAAGTGCCTTAAATAGGAGCTGGGGATTTAGCTCAGTGGCATAAGTGCCTGCCTGGCAAGTTCGAGGTTGTGAGTCTGATCCCTCATACCAGAAAAAGAAAATTACCTTCAATAAATCATATACTAATGTTAAAATAAAAAACTTTGTAATTATATTTTAAATTATTTGTTTTAGGAATATTTTTGAGAAAGGTCTCATTATTGTAGTACAGGGTGATCATGGTCTCACTATGTAGTTGAGGAAATCTTCCTTCCTCAGCCTCCCAAATGCTAAGATTACATGTGTGCACCACCACTTCTAGTATTTTCTGTTATGTTATCATTTATTTCTTAATAACATAAATGGCAAAACGGACATTCAGATTTTAAAAACCTTGACTTTTTTTTTTTTTTTTTCAGTACCTGGGATCAAACTCATGACCTCACACTTGCCAGTCAGGTGCTTATGCCGCTGAGCTAAATCCCCAGCTGACATTCAGATTTTAGTTTTTTTTTAAACTCTAAATAACTAAAAAAAGAAGTTAACTTACGTACATCAATAGAAATGACTCTCAGTGATTGCTAGTTAGAGGTGGAGATTGTTTATCACATGCGATTGATTCATATATAATGATGGTTAATCTATTCATTTATGTAAGTTATGTTCTGACAAATTTATCCTGTAGACTGAGCATCTTAAGGTGCTTTTTTAAGGACTATGGAAGTAACTATTGAGATATCTTCCTTGATTTGTTCCTCTGAGTATATTTCTAGAGATATACTTAACTATTTGTTTATGTGTGATAAAGGGAGAAAAAGGAAATCTTGATTACTCAAGTAATACATGTGAATTTTTAATTCAGATGCATTTAAAAATAGTAAGTGCTATTTTATTTCTCAAATGTACTGTAATCAATATTTCTTGAACAATAATTTCATTATGAAAAAAAATCAAGTTAAAAATATCAAGCATCTATTGTATTAACGTATTCCACTACATAGAAATCTTCTACTTCATTTTCTTTCAACTCTTACATGAGATGGGATTGAAATATAAGGTGCATGTTTAAATTTTTTTTACATTTTATTACAGTAATAGATACACCGCGATTAATTCTCACAGTGCTATACCTCGCTTTGAACACTCACATCCCATTGTTCTTGCCACTTCCTGAAGCAGTTCTGGAAGTCTTCCTTTCCTGTCCTTAGGAAGCATGACTGAAAATACGGTGGATGCCTCTGCTGAGCGCCGTCCAATGGAAAGAGACCCTCACAAAAGACATTACAGTGTGTCCTCTCCCCTTACCCTTCATTTCTTGCATCGCACAACTCTTGACTTTTACCCAAAGTCAAAATGACCAGGAAGGAAAACAGTTTTAATCTCCGTGAGACATTCAGGCAGGCACAACAGCACAAATAACGACAAGAAAAAGATTTCAGAACTACTTCAGAAAGCGGCAAAAACAGTAAGTGTGTTCAAAGTAAGGTGAAACAATTTTAGATTACTGGTCAAATGTATTTAATGTAAAAAATATTTTTCGATCTTACCTCATAAAATCTTAACATTTATAAAAAACAATGTAAATTTAATCAGATATATTGAGTGAATATATATCTATTACATTCATTTATTTAGTGTATTTTTCTTCTGCTTTTCACAATTATTATTGGGTACCATGAAATCAATCATTTGTTGTTATGTGTAGTATGCTTTATGAAATGATATCTCTTCAAACAAGCTATCAAAAGACAAAATTTTCTTTTTTCTTTTGAGCTGTTTCCTGTCCTTTGAAAAATCAATAAAATGAGTCATGGCTCATACATATTTTGTGTGAGAGCGTATGGATTTTTTAGTTCAAACAAATAACAAATATTTACTAATTATGTTTAAGGTACTATCACACTTTTCCTTCTTATAATTTATTTATGTTTGCCTAATTTGCAAGTCTAAAGTATCTTCTATATTTATGAGAAAATGAAAGTTAATTTCATTCTCCTGATACAAAATAAGTATAACAATCTTGCCTGAAAGAAAAGCAGAATTCTTGCACAAAACCAAACAGATCATCAAGGAACAGAACAGGAAATAGTTATTTCCATTGAGTCAAAAACCAGGATAGCTTGGCATATACAAAGAATAATAAAACTGTAGGTTTAGAAATTACTCTTTCATAATAAAATTGAATTTAAGTATGTACAAGAATGTACACAAGAAATGACCTGAAGAAAATGTGCCAAATTTATAACCATCACACATAGACTTTTTAGGACTGAAGCTATAGCTCAGTGGCACAGTACCTGCCTGGCAAGAGAAAGGTCCTGAGTTTAACTCCCAGTACCAAAAAAAAAAAAAAAAAAAGTGCCTAGCTAGATAGAGAGATATAGACAGACTTTTCAATAGAATACATATTTTTAAACTTTTTGTATTTTCCATTTTTCTGCAACTTGCAAATACAATGTGTTTTTATTGGTGCCTTGCATACAAAAGAGAAGACAGAGAGAGAAATTATGACAGGAAGTTTTGGGAGGCAGTGAGGTGAGAATTTCATACTTAGCATGCATCTGCAAGAAAAGCTGTAAGTGGTTAAAGAATAGATGATCAGGGATTTGTGCATCATGCAGAGAGAGCAAAAGCTCTCTGTGTTAATAATACAAAAAGGAAGATCCTCCATCAAAAGCTATTAGACAGGCTTCTACTACAGGCAGGATCCCATTGCAGAACACTTCCTGCAGAGAGACCCTCAGGCACATTCTGCCCATCCCAGGAACAAGTTGAGCCCCGAAGGAACAAAGTGTGGTGTCCAGGAAAACTTAACAGAAAATGAAAAGCTCTCCAGCCGCCGCTCTCTCCAGCTGATACTAATGTGCCCCTATGTGCCACCACCTCCTCTCCCGCATCACCTGCAGAGCCTTGGCAGTGGAGAGGAAAGATTCCTATTAAAACTCTTCAAAAGGCTGAAAACGCCTGGAACAAAGTAACTGTAACTGTAAAATGTCCTGAAAGGCCAATTAGAAATTGCAATACTGGGAGTTTTATTACAACTAACTCCTCCTTAATTATCAATCAATGGATTCTGTTGGAAAAAAAAAGCCTCTTATTCTCTGCTGGGAAAAATGATGCTAATTATTTTCTATTAATTAAGGCTGTTCTGGGATTCATACGTGCCATTCTTCAATTAAAAAATTGACACATCAATGCTAACATAATGTTCAGTACATGCTTCCAAAGTCTTTATTACCAGCAATAATAAATTAGTGCATGTTATTTTTAAACCTCTTGAATAATCATGGCTTTATCTGGCATTAAAAAATGTATACACATGTAGTAATCCCTGTACTGCAATATGTAACTTAATACAGACTTGCAAATATTTAAAGACAGGTTCTTTGAGATACTGTGCCTCACTTTCACAGTTTTATTAAGCAAAAATTAAATACAGTATTTATTAAGGTATCTATTTGTAGATCATTCAGGAGAAAATGGGTGTAAGATCATTTAATTTTCTAGGTTTTCTGTTATCAAAAGTAGTACATTTTAGAAATGCGTGTCAAAACAACTACTTGTCAATTGATTATAGTATAACTACATATTATAATTATCCATGTAATATTTAAAATATAATGAATAAGAATTTGTGGCTCCTCAGTATTTTTTAATTCTTCTCTAGAGTGAACCATCTTGAATACAAAATGGCTTTTAGGAGGTAGCAGTTTGTCTTCATCCTGCATAACCACGATGTAGTCCCAGGAGCTGTTTAACCTAAAATGACAAGCACAGTGAGCTTTTGTCATTAGACCACTGGATCTTCTGATTTTCCGTATGTGCGCTGACCACTGGCAGTGACACACAGCACACAAATGCTGCCGAGTGGTATACTGATGCCACCCCTCCCTGGTGCTCTTGCATTGGAAGTGTGAAAGCTGCAAATAGAATCTGTTAGAAACTGTAAGGAATTTTTTTATGACATAAGAATGTGCTCTTCTTCCCCTTGCGGTTATCTGTACTCCTTTTCATGGGAATTAATGCTGTGGTGAATGATGGTAATCGATTACTTCCCACTATTTCCTTATTTTTACCTTTTTTGAGTTTTAATTTAAAATTTGAGAATTTTGATAAACAATTTTGGGTAAATTGAGGCATAATGATATGAAAAGACTTACCAAAACAAGTTTACCAACAATGAATTCAAACAATTTTATTCTATTACCTGATGTATCCTAAACTAAGCACTCCCAGTCTATTGAATGTCCTAAACACTAAGCCAGTTTAAGGGAATCACATTCACAACTTCCAAACATTTAATTTGCATCATGGTTTCCAAACAACTCATACAGCTTTAGTTGCGAAAAGCAACAATATCACCCAAACAGAAAACAAGACCTTACTGATCATATAAAGCTTGTTTAATGACTACTTGGTTAGTTCTTAGAATAGAATGGTGAGACAGATATCATCAATTTACGTGCGAGTAATGTAGCTCAGAAGGTTTAGCAAACACTTAACAGGCAATTTAAGATCGTAAAGCTTTAAATAGCAAATCGGTATTTCTAAGTGATTTAACTTAAAAGTCATATTTTTCATGGCTATGGACTTCATGCTTGGTTCTCCCAAAATATTACATATATTGATATTTTAACCTGTAATGCGATGGTGAAGTCCTTGGTCAGTAATCTGGTAGTGAGGGCAAAGTACTCATGCATGGGATTAGTTTGCTTATAAAAGACGTTCTAGTCCAAAGAGCTCTCTGGCCCTTTCATCAACATGAAAAAGCAGCAAGAACAGTATTGTATGTAAAACAAGAAGCAATGCCTCACCAAACCCCAAATCTCCCAGAATCTTGATCTTACACTTCACGCTCCAGAACTCTAAGAAATAAATTATTTATAAGCCATCCAGTCCATGGTCTTCTGTTATGGCTTCCAAACAGACAAAGATATCATCTATTCTTTGAATGTTCTAGTCAATGAATAAAAGTAACAAACTGTGTCAGCTATTGTAGAAGTAATAAAGGTATGTCTGATGACTATTTGGGATGATAGAACACAGAACTGAACTGAACTGATAATATAAGGCTTAATATTCTAAGCACTTATAATTAATAAGTGATATGCACTGACCTGATGACCTCCTCTTGCCAGTATGTGTACTCTATGCTACTGTTTAAAACCTTTGTTGGATTTTATTGTGACTATTCACTCAGTTAAATTCACTACTACAGTGAGAGTTCCTCTAGGGTAGAAAATATGATCCACTGAACATTTGTACATAGGATCAGGCAAAATAGTTTTGGTGAAATGAACAGACATTTGAGATACCTTAACCTGTAAGTCAATTCCTTTATGTAATTAATTTATTTATAGTATCAGTCATGCTAAGCACTATGCAGGCTTGGGAATTATAATCCAAGTAAGACTGATGTGGCTTCTCAATTTATGAATCTTACAGACTAATGGGAAGGTAAATTCAGTTAACAAACTGTAGGAGTGCAGTACCTCAAACTGTATGTTTCAGGAACTAGACACTTAATATTGTTTCTCACCCACACAGGTGACTTGATAACTGCTACAACTAAGTTTATTATTGCACCCCTATGTTTGTTCAAGGCACTCGGAAGGAAGAGAAATAAAAGCAAACTTCCCATGCCTGCAGGAGAAGAGTCCTTGAGGGGAGACATCTTAACAGCTACTGCTGTTCTTAGCTACAGAAGAAAGAATGAATTTAGCAATCAACAGACAAGACAGGACATGCTGACGAACTTAGATACTTTGCAGACATGAGTGGGCAAGACTTTTGTCACTATCTCCAATGCCCCACTGGCTGTATTGCTGCTTGTAGGTGTACAGATAATGTCCTCCTTTAGGAAACAAAAACCATTCCTATACTGTCCACTGGAAACATGTATATGAAGGAAAGTTCACAAATAAAAGCCAGCTTCTCAGTATATGTAGCAGTGTCCACCAATTCAGAGAGAGAACTGCCCAATATTTAGGACCTCCAGCCTTGTGGGTGAAGTCTCAGATTGGCAGAAATGCCCTGGCTGCATTTTGCCATTCTTCTCTCCTGCAAATAAACAGAGTATTTTTTACCTATGATGGGTGATTATGCAGCTTTCATTCAGCTCTTGTAATTCATTCGTACCTCCCGGCATTCATGAGTCATGGGTCTTTTACACTTGTCAGAGAAACCTAATCCTTACCCTTCATGGGCCAGCTATCTTAAAGATGGCTAAACATGTAATTGCCTTGAAGTGTAAAATATTTCCCACATTATTTATTATAGCAGTGCCTGCTAGCACCTCTGTGGTGAAGGTTGTGTCAGCATTTTCATTAGAGCCCCCTACTTCCAGCCATAAAAATGTGCTTCAGGCTCAAACTCATCACATGGAAAATAAGTCCAGAAGGGAATTTTCTACTACCTTTTTTTTTAAATAAATAAATTGGGTGAGGCATTTTTAAAGTTATATGACTGAAAAGAAATAAATGTCATAAAATGAACTTTTGGAAGTTTCTTTTCTGTCTCCTAAATTTGAAGATTAACAATTATGTGTGGTGATAAATGCCTTCACCATGGCAATAGGAGGTCATCTCCATTCTTCCCTTCCATCCCTGAGGGACCAAAGGAAGAAATGGATCTATGTCCATTTCAAAATTTTAAAAAATCACTAAAGGAATGACAAATGATTTGACTAGGAAAAAGTTAAAGGAACCCTAATCTGGGAGCAGGCCCATCTTCTAGAATGGTCAGATTAATGAAGCTTTCTAAACAGCTGATAGAAGCAGTCGTTCCAAAATGGGAAAACAATGAGATTTGACATCAAAATATACAGAATGCTCATTTGCTGTTTATTGGATGTTGTTTTAAGAAATCTGATGCAAACATCTCATTGCCTTGAACCTCTCAGCCCCCATTTCAGCAATACAACATTATTACTCCAACTTCGCTGCTATTAAAAAGTAGTTACTTGAAAGTTCTTGTGGATTAGATTGACTAGTTGATCAATAACATGTTCCAAAATATTATCTCATTATATTATATCCATTATGCTCATTATGTTAGCTTCTTGAGATCCAACAAACCCAGTTTCAGATTAAAGCTTCAGCGGTAGGTAATATACCATTGACAAGTCCAGGTAGAAGGTACATTCGAGTGGTGTCACGGCTTATGTCAGTGGCCCCCAAGCCATATGCCTTTGCATTATGCATTTGTGATTGGTTCATTGTCTACCACTTGGATTGAAGGTGTGAGTGCTACACCAGCCTAGGGGTGGAGCCAGGACGTCATGTAATGGCGGGAAGAAGGTGTGTCTCTCTCTCTTGCGGGTTTCTGCCTTGCTGTTTGCAGATGCCATGAACTGCGGCCCCGCCACGCCACCCTGCCTTGGAGCCAACTGAGTATGGACTGAAACCTCCAAAAACTGTAAGAAATAAACCTTTCCTGTCCCAACTTTGGGCATCAGTTATTTTGTCTCAGTGATGAGTAAAAAGTAACTAAGACAAGTGGCAAGGAAAACTCATCCCCAGAATAAAGGGCAGCATATGGGGAACTTGGAAAGGAAACATTTCTGGATTGAGGATAGTGTGGCTTGATAAGTTGGATTTTAGAATCTCCTTATGTTATTTATGGTATGAGTTGGTGATAAAGAAGTAGAGTAGAGGATAAATTCTGGTCACCTGCTCTTGGATTTGCAAACAAGCACTACTTTTTTTCTAAGAAGTTATATTATTAGTATTAGCTATAGTTACTTCATATATTTGCTATAATTTAGCCAGAATCAATTCATCATTTTCTGCAAATATATACTACAAACAAGTATGCAAATGCAAAAACAGAAAAAAAATTTAACTTCCCCCTCTGTGATTAATATTATAAAAGGCACTAGGAAGGGAAGTAGTTTGACATAGTGAGAAATGCAAAATTCTTCAAATGAATCTATTGTACCTGGAAAGAAATAAGATTGCTACAAGGAAGAAGATGATATTTTAGAATCATTACCAATAATATTTACAGATAATGTTCAAAAGTATAGTTTAAAAGATGAGTCCTTTATTGACTGACAATATTAATTTCATAGAAAAAGAACCATATATATAAGACTCACTAGGAAGGTCTTACATGCATTCTTATGTATCAAATGTCAATTTTTTTTCAATGAAAAGAAAAGAGTTTATCTTTCCTTGACACTAGAGCTACTTAGACATTACTTCCATTTTGCAGAGAATCAATATCTTGAAATGAATAAGCCAAAAATCAACAAAATGTTAAAAGAATAGTAGATATTCCTTAATTGAACTTTTAAATGAATGCATTTGACCAGAAACACTTTCATGCTTTAACACCTTTATCAGAGTTTAACACCTTTAACCTTTAACACCTTTAAAAAGCATAACACTTTTCTCTTTTTTTTTTGAAATAACTGTATGTAGGCATCCAGAGAAAATCCTCATTAACATGTTGCAATACAAGTTTTCTCAAAAAATGTGGCATGATCACTTACAAATTGACTCTATAGGAAGCTTTATGTGTTTGCTGTTACTTTGAATGGTATTTGTTCATGAGAATTTTCCTTTTCCAGAAAGCGGTACATAAGACATTCTAAACATTGAGATTTGAAATAAACACTTATTTATCGACATTTAGAAATTATTTCAACTGCCATATATGGTGGTGCATGCCTGTAATTCCAGCACTTGGGAGGCAGAGGCTAGAGGATCATTGCAAGTTTGAGACCAGCTTGGGCTACAGAGTAAGCTCAAGGCCAGCTTGAACTGCATAGTGAGACTCTGTCTCAAAAATAAAATAAAATAAAATATAAAATAAAATAAAATAAAATAAAATAAACAAAATAACATCTCAACTCTAGGAGTGTTGAGTATCTGTTTTAGCCTACCTCACTAATATGCCACACATCTCTAAAGTACCTATCAAATTTTAATAATTTTAATAAATACAGGGTCTCTCAGTATTTAAGTATTGAAGTCAGAGCTCTGGTCTGTTTTGCTTATTGCTCTATCTTCAGTAAACCTGGAGAATTTCACACAAACATGTTCAAGCACACCTCAGTGTGTTTATGGGCGTAATACTGACTGAAACCAGAGCTGCTAGCAACAGTGGAACATCTGATGTTTGAATACTGATTCCTAATTATTCAAAGAGTCATAGGTAACTTGAGTATGCATTTAAAGGTGGACAGATTTTTCCATTCTCTCCTTAGCATCTAAGAGTTTACATAGAAGAGATCATTTAACTCTCCTATATAATGGATTCCTCAGTTATCATCCTGGAGTTTAGGGTCCCAGAGTGTGGAAAGCAGTGTAATTGCACCAAATTTAGATATTCTGCTAGAGGTTTGAGAAATGATTGGTGATGACATGGGCAGTTACTTTCTACCCAAATCCCCTGTTCAGTTACTCTTAGAGGTGCTACTTGTATGAGGGAGTCACATCCTTGGCATAAAAGATAGAGTAAATGATTGAGCAAAAGAAGTTGAAGGACTGGTAAGTTATAGCTAGTTTGCCTGTGCAAATTGTTATCTTTACTTAAATAACTGGGAATAGAGTGGTGTACACAGTATTCAATAACAGAATTGCAGAATTGTATTTTTTGGAAAACAGTGAAGGATGCTGAGAGCTAGTTTTCATAATTTTCTCTCCTGCAGCCAGCTCAGCTTGATTTGCCCCTACTTCTCAGATGCCCAGCTTCTCTGCTGGCCTCTGCTGGCCTTCAACGAAGAAACACCAAAACTGACTTTCCTTCTCTTTGTGGTTTCACATATGTTTCATAGTTAGGCTGTCTTTGGCTAAATGATACCTATCATTTATCATTTAACCATTCCATTCCTTATTTACCTCCTTTCCTCTGAGCCCTTTGAGTACTTTAATCATATGATTTAGCAATAAAAAACTCATATTATGACTAGTAACATTTTGTTGAGTTCTACAAAGAAATTTAATTTCTTCGAAATAATTTATGAGGCATAAGCACCTTGAATACAGGGTCAACATCTTCTATATTTTCTTGATATATTTACATCTTCCCTTATAATAGGTTCATACATAAATCACATAGTTAACACATGTCTACTAGGGATGGATTTGTGCCAATGGTGTTTAAATGCAGTATTCACAATCTCTTGTAATAAAGAAAGCCACTGCTCAAAAAAGTGAGATTCTTTACTACTCATTAGTTTAAGAAAAATACTTATATCTCCATGAGGTCAAATGGAACTGTTTTAATTCATCCATCCACCCAGCTCTTATTCATAAATTAATGAAATACTTTCTTTTTCATTTTACTTTGTTTGTTTGCAATTTCATAAATGCATGTACAGAATAAAGATTTGGAACCTGATCTGGGATTGCAAGGATGAAAATCCAAGTTAGAAAAATAGGTTGAGGACACTTCTAAAGAAGAACTCAGCTGCACGCAAGTGCTTGAACCAAGGGAAGGATGAATGCAATAGAGCTCCTGATGTTAAAATGCTTAGAACCCAGAAGAAAGGCATTTTGGTTATCTTTGCTGCATAGAAAAATACACTGTGTTTGTCTGTGTTGTTATTATCCCAAGACTGCATGATTTACAAGAAACATAAATGCATTTCTCATTGCTATGGAGAAGTACAAGAACAAAGTATTAACACTTTTTGTGCCGGATGAGGGTCTGTTGTTCATCAGTGACAGTTTTAATTTCTCTTACTTGGCAGAAATAAAGAATAGACAAGAAAAGCAGACAAACACCACATTATACTGTGGCAGAAGAGCAGAAATAGCAACCTCACACCTTCAATTCTTTTATCAATTTCCTAATCCCACCTGAGAACTTCACCTAGGTGATTTATGACATGTACTCAACTCTTAAAGCCCTAATTCTTCATACTCTGTACTCAACTCTTAAGGCCCTAATTCTTCATACTCTATCCCATTACCTATTAATTTTTAACTTAAGAATTTGGGGGAGCACATTGGGTCATATGATACTCCAAGATAATAACTTAAACTAACAATCATTTTCATACATGTCCTCACTTTGTCTGTGAGGAATTGAAATAGATCTAATGTAGGTGAGTGATTATTCTACTTGGTATTGATGACAGTCCCCTCAGGTGTTCAGCTAGTGGACAGTGGCAGTGCTGAGTACACTAATTCTTAGAAGAGATGGCTGTAAGATCAGGTTCAAAAATATTCACCAGGAGCACCCATGTGTCCTGTCTACCTTGGAGCCCACTGAGTAGGACATGGCAGCTGCTTTTCCTAAAGGAAGTATTCAAGAGACAGGAAGTCAGGTACCAGACTCCTAATGCCTGAATCCAAGAACGTGCATTAGATCACAGGGAACTTTCAACAATTTTCTTGGTCAAGCAGTCACTGAGCCCACATTGTTTTATTTATTTTTCTGTTTTGCTTTTTTATTAGTGGTATATATTCAATATACATAATGATTGCACTCATCATAGGAAATTTGCACTTGTACATAGTGTATCTTAATTCTTCCCTCCCTTCTTTAATTCTCCTCACTTCAATCTTTCTTCCCCTCTTTATTTACAGAAGTTTTGCTTCCATTTTTATTTCCATTCTTCTTTTCTTGATCCTCTTTCCCTCTCTTCACTTCCCCCTTGCCTCTTTTCCCTTCCATTTGAACACATTCTACCTACTTCTCAATTTCCATCCTCTATGTATCTCCTTATTTACCTTATTTGCACAGGAAAACCAATGTGACATCTAAAAGTATGTGCCCAATTTATTTCACTTAAAATTATGGTCTTGGTATGCATCTATTTACATAGAAATGACTGAAGTTTATCTCTCTTTCTGGCAGAACACTTTACATTGTATATAAATACCATATTTTCTTTACCTGTTTATCTGTGGATGTGAGTGTAGGCTGTCTCTAAGATGTAGCTTTTATAAATTATGCTGCTATAAACATGGAAGGCATATATAATAGTGGTATGGTGCTTTTAACTCTTTTGGAAAGATGTCTAGAAGATGGGTACCTGGGTCAAGAGCCACTTTTAGTCTTAGTTTTTGGAGGAATTTTGATACTGATTTCCATAGTGGTTGTGCCAATTTACACTTACACCAAAAATGGAGAAGTATTCCTTTGTCTCGCAGCCTCATTGGTTATTGGTTGATTTCTTGATGATAACTATTCTTTCTGGAGTAAAGTGGAATTTTGATGTTGTTTTAAATTGCATTTCTCATATGACCAGTGATGTTGAACATTTTAAAATATATTTATATGCTTTTTACTTCATCTAAGACATGCTTGTTCATTTTAGATGCCCATTTTTGGGTTGGGTCTTTGAATTTAGGGATCTGCCTTTTTTTTTTTTTTTTTTGGTACCAGGGATCAAATTCTAAATACTAGTCCTTTCTCTGGTAATTTTTTTCCATTCTGAAGGTCGTGTCTTCACTCTATTTGTGGTTTCTTTTGCTATGCAAAAACTTTGGAATTTGATGGGATCTCAGTAGTTGACTCTGTAATATTTCCTGTGCACTTGGGATTTTGATCATCAAGTCTTTACCTATACCTATGTCTTTAACAGTTTTGCCTAATCTAACTTCCAGCAGATTTAGTGTTTGTGTTTTCAGTTTTAGATTTTAGACAATTTTTATTTTATTTTAGTTCATGGGAAAATACATGGGTCTAGGTTTAATCTTTGATGGGTAGAAAGCCAGTTTTCCAGCATCATTTACTAAAAAAGATTGCCTTTCTTCCAGTGAGGGATGTTTGGCCTCTTTGTCAAAGATCTGGTACTTAGGCTTGTTTCTGCATCTTCTACACTGTTTCACTGATTATCAGGTTTGTGGTATTTGTTTTGTTTTTTCAGTACCATCTTGTTTTAATCACGGTTGCATTGTAGTATCACTTCAACTTGGAGATTCTTACTCCCTCTGCCTTACCCTACTTGCTCAGGTTTGCTTTGGCTATTTGGGGTCTCTTCTGGTTCCATATGAATTTTAAGATTGTTTTCTTTAGTTTCGTATGGTATGCTATTGGTATCTTGATTGGGATTGAATTAGAGCTGTGTAACAGATTGGGAAGTATGTCTATTTATACTATATTTGTTCTGGCTACCCAAAAACAAAGTATATCTTTACATTTTCTGATATCTTCTTTCATCTCCTTTTTCAGAGTAGTGTAGTTTTCAATGTAAAAGTCTTTCACTTCCTTTGCTAGATTGATTCCTAAGTATTTGATTTTTTTGAATGCCATCATGAAAGGTGTTGGTTCCCTAATTTCTATTTCTGGGATTTTATTATTTGTGTATAGGAATGCCATGGAGTTTTGACTTTTGATTTTTTATCATGCTACATTATGGAATTTGTTTATTAATTCTAGGAGTCTTTTGGTGTATTTAGTGGGGTCTTCTATGTAAAGTTGTCATGTCATCAGCACATAATGATTTCTTCTTCTTCTTCTTCTTCTTCTTCTTCTTCTTCTTCTTCTTCTTCTTCTTCTTCTTCTTCTTCTTCTTTTTCTTCTTCTTCTTCTTCTTCTTCTTCTTCTTCTTCTTCTTCTTCTTCTTCTTCTTCTTCTTCTTCTTTTTTTCTTCTTCTTCTTCTTCTTCTTCTTCTTCTTCTTCTTCTTCTTCTTCTTCTTCTTCTTCTTCTTCTTCTTCTTCTTCTTCTTCTTCTCATATCCTTTTTTATTTCTTTCTTTTGTCTAATTACTCTGGCTTATGTTTCTAGAACTATATTGACTAGGAGTAGTGACAGTGGAGATCCTTGTCTTGTTCCTGATTTTAGTGTGAACATTTTCGGTTTTTGATCATTTAGCATGATTTTGGTTTGTAATGGATGGCTTTTATCAGGTGATATCAAGACCATCTATTTTAACTTTCTTTAAGCTTTTTAATCATGAATGGTGTTAGAGTTTGTAATATTGTTTTTATATATCTGAGGTTAGTCCTTGGTTTTGTTAATGTTTTTTCCACGATTCTGTTAATATGGTGCATTATATTTATTGATTTGTGTATGTTGAACAATTCCTGTATCTCTGGGATGAAATCTCCTTGGTTATGGTGTATATCTTTTTGATGATTCATCATATTCTGTTTGCCAGTGTTGCACTGAGGATGCTCTCATCTATGTTCATTAAGGAGATTTGTCTGTAGCTCTCTTTATTGGTTAGATCCTTTTCTAGATTGTATTAGAGAAAGACTTGCTTTCAGGAATGATAACCCTTGCAATTTCTTTTTATTTTATTTTATTGAATTGTATTGTTCTGTATTATATTTTAAAGAGGGAAAAATAAAACAAACAAAAAGAATGAAAGAAAAATAAGAAACAAAAAAAGACAAATAAAAAACAATACCCAAAATCCCAAAATAATAATATAGGCTTTCAAAAAAGTGTGGTAGGAACTTAACAAAGTTTGTAATTTGCATGTTTATCTTCAAAATAATTACTCAGATTAAAAGTTATAGACATGTAAAACTGATCTAATCCTATGAGCATTAATTTTTTTGTCCCAAGAACTAGTAGAATTAGTAGTACAATCATTCTAGCTTTTTAACGTGTATATTATACAAATTTACATCTTTTTTTAAACCTTCCTTTTTTTTTCCTTTTCACTATCTGAGTTATTTTTCCCCTTTGAGCAGCTTCTTATCCTTTCACAATATTTACAGAAGCTTTTGGATCTTATTTACTCTTAGTTTCTACACTAGGGAGACAATACTGTATTTACACATGTGAGTTTGATTTATTTCATTTATGAGTGTGATCTCAAATTGCATCCTTTTACCCATAAAAGCTTCATTGTGATCCTTTAGAGCTGAATAGTATACCACACAAAACAATAACACATCTTTTTAATCCATTCCTCAGTTTTGTGATACGATGTTTTTTCAATTCTTCTGTAAATATGCCAAGAAGCAGAATAGCTGGGTCAAATGGGAAATTCATTCTCAGGTTTCTGAGGAATTTCCACATTGATTTCTATGTTGGTTGCATCAGTGTGTATTTCCACTAACAGTGGAGAATGGTTCCTTTTTCCCCACAGCCCCTCCAGTATTTGTTATTGGTTTTCTTGATACTGGTCAGTCTGTCTGGAGTGAGATGGAATCTCAGTGTTGTATTAATTTGCCTTTCTCTAAATGACCAGTGATGATGAATACTTTTTCATATAATTATTTTCCATTTTTATTTCTTTATCTAAGAAGTGTGTGTTCATCTCAGATGCCCATTTTTTGTGTTGGGTTTTTGAATTTGTGGGGTCTGATATTTTTAACTCTTCATACATTCTAGATAAAAATCCTTCGAGGGGCAGTTGACTAAGATTTTTTCCCAATTCACAGGTTTTCTTTTCACTCTTTTGGAGATTTCTTTTGAGATGTAACAATTTTTTAACAAGACAAGATCCCAGTTGTTGATTCAGGGAACTATTTCCCATGCAGTTTGGTTTTTGTTCAAGAATTCTCTGCCTACCTCTAAGTCTCAAAGGTTTCTATGTACTTTGTCTTCCAGCAGATTTAGTGTTTCTGTTTTAATATTTAGATCTTTGATCCATTTTGACTTTTGTTTAGAGCATGTTGATAGGTATATGTCTAGTTTTAGTTTGTGGTATATGGAAAACCAGTTTTTCTAGTACCACTTAAAGAAGCTATCTTTCTTGCAGTGAACATATTTGTCTCCTTTGTCAAAGATGAAGTGGTAAACTTTATTTGTAGTTGTGATTTTTTCTTCTAACCTATTGCATTGATCTTCAGGTCTGTTTTTATTTCAGCACCATGCTTTTTTTATCATAATAACTTTGTAGTATAACTTCAGGCCAGGGATTGTGAAGCCTCTTGCCTTGCCTTTGTTGTCTTGAATTGCATTTGCTATGCTAGGTCTTTCTGGTTCCAGGTAAATTTAGGAATGCTTTCTCTAGATCTGTTTGGTATACTAATTGTATTTTGATTGGAATTGCCTTAAATCTGTAAAACAATTTTGGGAGAATGGCCATTTTCACAATGTTTGTTCTTCCTATCCATGAACAAGGAATGTGTTCCACTTTCTGAAATACTCTTCGATTTCTTTTTTCAGAGTACTCTAGTTTCCAATGAATAGATCTTTTACTTCCTTTGTTAGATTTATTCCTAAGTATTTCTTTTTTTTTTTTTTTTGGATGCTGTTGTGAAGGATTTGGTTTCTCTTATTTCTCATTCAGTGAGTTTTTGTTTGTGTACAGGAATGCTATTGATTTTTGAATGTTAACTTTGATACTATTGATTTTTGAGCATTAATCCAGCTACGTTACTGAGTATGGTTATTAAATGTAGAAGACTTTCAGCGGAGTTTTGGGGGTCTCCTATGTAGAGGATCATATCATCTGCAAATAATGATGACTTCTTCCTTTCCTATCCTTTTTCCATTTATTTCTCTCTCTTGTCTTGCTCTGGCTAATATTTTCAGCACTATATTGAATAGGAGTGGTGATAGTGGACAGCCTTGTCTTGTTCCTGATTTTAGAGTGAAAGCTTTCAGTCTTTGACCATTTGATATGATGCTGGCTGTTGGTTTGTCATAATGGCTTTTATCAGATTGAGGTAATTTTCCATAAAGTTCTTATCATGAACTAGTGTTGGACTTTATCAAAAGCTTTATCTGCATTTATTGTGATGATCATGTGATTTTTATCCTTGGCTTTGTTGATAACGGTGTATTATATTTATTGATTTGTGTTTTTTGAACTACTGTATTCCTGGAGTTAATCCCACTTGGTCATGGTATATAAATCTTGATGACTAGCTGCATTCTATCTGCCAGTGTTTTATTGAGGATTTTGGTATCTTTGTGAATTAGGGACATTGGCCTGTAGTTCTCCTTTTTGGTTGGATGTTTCTCTGGTTTTGGTATTAGGGTAATACTTGCTTCCAGGAATATGTTAGGGAAAACTGCTTCACTTTCAATTTGACTGAAGTTTTTGAGGAGTGTTGGTATTAAGTTTTTCTTGAATTTCTTGTAGAATTCAACTGTGAATCTGTTGCAGGCAGCTGAGTTAGTCAAAAAGGCAGTGAGATGGGACTAGGTCCTCAATAGAGCCAGTGCAGACAGCTGGAAACTGTGGCGAAGCTGACACCCTCTGCTGTGGACCAGGCCTCAAGACAAAAGACCATACAAATGCACTCATATCCTAGGATTGATACCCTGAATAGTTCCCATCCCCCTAGGACAGAGTCACTACTCTGTAAGAAGGCCCATTTTCTATGTGACTCGCTTTCCCATTTTTCCCTAATATAATCAATTTTACCTGAACTATTGATCATATTGGCTAACTATAGTTATGTCCCACCTCATGCCCATCTGCCTTGTGAGTTCCCAGTCTTCCCCCACCTTGAACCCATGGTTTTACTGTATAAAAGTCCCTGGAAAAGACAGAGTTCTTGGCAACCCACTTGGGACCCCTTCTATCTCTCTTCAGACAGCTTTCTTTCTCTCAACAAATATATTCTACTCTTCACCTCCATTGTTCCTAGAATTCATTCTGAAGTTTTAGAAAACATGAGCTTGCAGACATAGTAGGTCAGGAGTTTCATTCTCCTATATCAGATCCATTAAGACCTGGGCTTTTCTTTGTTGGTAAGGTTCTAAGTACATTTTCAATTTCGTTAACTGAAATTGGATTTTTTCAGCAGTTTTACATCTTCTCGATCCAGCTTTGGTAATTCATATGTTTCTAGGAATCTGTCCATTTCTTCTATGTTATCAAAGCTATGAGAGAAAAGGTTTTTGAAGTAGGGATTGATGATCTTCTATATTTCCACATGGTCTGTAGTGATTTCACCCTTTTCTTTCCTTATTGCATGAATTTGAGGTTTTTCTTTCCTTTTTTCAATAAGGATGGCTAGACACTTATCAATTTTATTTATCAAAGAACCATCTCTTTGATTCATTAATTCTCTGTATTTTTTTTAGTCTCAATTGTGTTAATTTATGCTCTGATCTTTATAATTGCCTCCCTTTGCTTGGCTTTGGGCTTGATCTGCTCTTCTTTTTCTACATGTTTGTGGTCTAGCATCACGTTATTTGTGTTCATTCTATTTTCCAGATGTAGGAACTCAATGCAATAAATTTCCTCTGAGGACTGCTTTCTTTGCATCCCACTGGTTCCACTAAGTTATATTTGCATTTTTGTTTGCTTGTAAATGTTTAATTTCTTATTGAATGCATATATATTTAAGGTTGTTATCTCTTCCTCCTGAAGTTTTTCCCTACCCAGTAGGTAGTGACCTTCTTTATCTCTTTTGATTATTCTTGTTTTGAAGTTCACATTGTCTGAAAACAGAATAACTACCCCTGCTTTTTTTCTACTCCTTGTTGCATGAAGTATTGTTTTCCATCCTTCGACTTTCAGTCTATGAATTTCCTTTTGGGTTAGATAGGTTTCTTGTATACAGCATATGGCTGAATGTTGTTTCTTGATTCATTATGCCAGTTTGTTTCTTTCAAGTGGTGAATTGAAACCATTTACATAATGAGTGATGTACATTGGCTTATTTTTGTCATGTCATCTTTCTGTTGTTGGTTCTTTATGTTTCCCCTCTATTTAATGATATGCTTTACTTAGTGTTTTTCTCTGTTGATGTTCTTAAAGTCATAGTTATTTTTATGTCTTTCTAGAATATCTTCCAGTATTCTTTGCAGGTTTGGTTTGATAGTCATGAAGTGCTTCAGCTGTTCTTTGTCGTGGAAGTATCTTATTTCTCCATTGATTTTGAAAGATAGTTTTACAGAGTACATAAATCTGGGCTGGAAGTTGTTTTCCTTTATGAAGTGAAATACTTCATTCCATGCTTTTCGTGACTTCATTATTTGTGTTGAGAAGTTTGTTGTAGTTCTGTTGGGCTTTCCTTTTTAGGTGATCTGTCTCTTCTCTCTAGCAGCTTTTAATACTCTGTTCTTATGTTCTTATTTCTGGGCTATTGATTCTTATATGTCTGGGTGTCGTTTTAGTTTGGTTATGGCTATTTGGATTTCAATATGTTATGTTAGTTTCTTTTCCAAAGTTTGGGAAATTTTCAGCTGTTTCTTCTGTAAATAGTCTTTTGATATTGTTTGCATTGGTACATTCTTTTTTCATTTATATCTGTCAATCCTATGGTTTTTTCTTTGCATCTTCTTGCAACTGTTGAATTTTTATTTCCTGATTCCTTGTTATTTTGAAAAGATTTTTCCTGTTCACTAGCAGCAATCTTGTCTTTGAAATCTGAATGTCTATGTTCATGTTCATTGAGGTGATTTTGCCAACTTTTGATGCAATTTTTGATTTCCTGCATATCTCTTTGAATCTGCTTCATGCATTCTGTTTCTTTCTTGTATTGTTCATTCAAGGTTTTCATCTTTTTGAAGTGGTCCTCAATTTTTTTTACTATGTCTTCTTTAGATGTGTTCTGCATTACTTTAATTGTGTTTATCACTTCTTGTTTTACTTTGGAGATTATTTAATCTGATTTCTTTCTAGCTTCATGGGTTGGCTTGTTTACTTTAGGTGCTATCATTATGGAAGGTTCAGGTATGGGACTTACATTTTCTTCTATGTCCATATCTCCGAGGCTTGTTTGGGATGACTTGGAGGTTTGAGATTGCATTTTGCTCTTTTAATTTGTCTTTTTCCTGTGTTCCCCTGGGGTAGCCTAATGCAAAGTCTCAGTTATTTCCTGGATTGAGGGTGACTGTCCATACTGGAGAGTCACCACTCAGCTGAGTGGTGGTCATTGGCAGGCCTTACCAGGTCCTGGGTGGCACTCAGGGGCTCCTTGAGTGGCTGGGGTATGCTGGCCGGACCTTCAGCATGCCCCACATGGTGTCCCAAGGCTCCCTGGTGGCTGGGCGGGGTCTTGCCATGTTTCAGTAGTGCACAGCTATGTTGAGTATGCTGTGCAGGCCTTAAGTTTACACCATGCAGTGAAATGCAGCCACTGGTTGCTTGGGGTTGCTGGACAGGGCCCACCCCTTCCAATTTCATTAGAGTTTGAAGCATTAGACCTCTAAATTTCTTGAAGAATTCAGAATTGAAGCCATCTAGAACTGGACTTCTCTCTGTTAATAGTATTTTTTATATTACTTCTTCAATTTCATTTCCTAATTTTGGATTATTTCAATGGTTTATCTTCTTTTCTTTGGTAACTCACACTATCGAGAAATCTTTTTCTTCTGAATTTTCCATCCTTTTAGAGTAAGGTTCCCAAAGTAGATAATGATGGTATTATGCATTTCTACAGGATCCATTTTTGTTTCATCCTTTTTATTGCTAATTTCATGGGTTTCTGTCTTTTCTTTCGTTTCATAAGTTTGGCTAAGAAATATTTGTTGATTTTGTTGTCTTTCAAAAAACTAACTGATTCATTGATTTTTTTGTTTTTTCCTTATTCTCAATTGCAATCATTTTTGCTCTCACCTTTATAATTTGTTCTGTTGTAGAAACTTTGAATTTAACTTGTTGTTCTTTTAGCAGAACCTTGAGTTTCAATTTTTTTTAGGTCACTCTGCTTTTCTGATATAAGAATTCACCACTGTAAATTTTCCTTATAGAATTACTTTCCTTGCATACTATAAGTTCACATATATTGTGTTGACATTATCGCTTAATTGTAAAAACTGTCTAATTTCTTCTTCAATATCTTCTGTAACCCACTTGTTGTTCATGATAATGGTATTTCCATATGTTTAAGTTGTTTTTGTGGTCTGTTTTGCCATCATTTTCTAATTTTATTTCACTCTGACCTATAGTGTGCATATAATATACATTGAAAATTTTCGACTATTCCAGTTTACTTAAGCATGTTCTGTAAGTTAGTATGTAGTCTATTTACAAGAAAGTTCCTTGTGCTACTGGTAAGAACATGTATTCTGTTGTTATTAGGTAAAACCTTTTGATATTTGCTAAGTCTATTATTTTCTAAAGTTTGGTTCAGCACTGAAACTTCTTTGCTGGTTTTTTTTTGTCTAGTTGATCTATTTGTGACAATGGAATATTAAGGTTCCCCATTAAAATTATATTAGTGCTTTTTAGATTTTTTAACATTTATTACTATTTGTTTTATATAGTTGAGCATGCCAGGATTTGGTGCATATGTATTTATGATTCTTATCTCTTCCTCTTGGAGTTTTCCCTTTACAAGTATAGGTGAGCTTCTTAGTCTCCTCTGATCAGTCTTGGCTTGAGATCCACTTTGTCTGCAAAAGAATAGCAATTCCTGGTTTTTTTCTGGGCCTTGTTACTTGTAATATTGCTTCCCATTCTTTGACTTTCAGTCTGAGGTTTTTGTTTGTTTTTTCTTTGAGTTTTATGTTTCTTGTATCAGCATATTGTTGGGTCCAGGTTTTTTATCCATCCTGACATCTGCTACTTTTGACTTGTGAATTGAGACCATTCATATTAATAGTTAAAACTGGTAGGTATTGACTTCTCTTTGTCATCATATTATTTTTCTGTTATTGATCCCTTTTGTTTCCTTTCTGTTAATTGCTTGGCTTCTCTGGAAGATTCATTCTTTTGAGTTTCTTGAAACTGTCATCTTCATTGTCTTTCTCAAGACTATTGTTTGAAACATTTTGGAATGGTTGTTTTGTGGTCATGAATTTCTGGGGTGTTATTTATCATGGAATTATCTTATTTCTCTATCAATTTTTAAAGATAATTTTTTTATGATACATCAGTCTGGGTTTGAGGTTGTTTTCTTTCAGGGCTTGAAACACAGCACTCCAAACTCTCCTAGATTTAAAGGTTTGTGTTGATAAACCAGCTATGATTGTGACAGCTTTTTCTTTGTAGCTGATTTGTTTCTTTTCTCTAATAGCTTTTAATATTCTATTTTTGTGCTGGGTTTCTGAAATCTTGACTTTTATATACTTTGTTGTACTTTTTGCTATCCATTGCTATTTGGAGTTCTACGTGCCTCATTTATCTAATTTGCCAAATACTTTTTCAGTGCTTGGGAAGTTTGCTTTTATTACTTATATGAATATATTTTTGATATCCTTTGTGCTATCTTCCTAGTTTTCATTTATTTCAATTAGTCTTATCTTATTCTTGTTTGCATCATCTAGTAGCTATTGGATTGATTTTAAGTGGTCCTTTGCTATTTTTAGAAATCTTTAATTTGATGATCCTGAATCATGACCCTGTCTTCTAGATGTAATATTATATCATCACATTGGTTAGTTCCATGTGTATACTTTTAATAGAATTGTTAATCTCCTGGGTATCTGCTTGAATATATTTTATGGATCCAGTTCTTTCCTATAGTGGAAATTCATGGTTTTCATCTCTTTCCTGAGTTCCTCTATTTTTATGTGTTTATGTCCTAGATTGACTAACCAGTTCTTCATATTGTCACAATCTCTTTAACTATCTGTGAAATTATTTCTGTTTTGTTTTTATCTAGAGATTTATTCTTTACTTCATTACTTGTGCTTCTAATATTTTATAAAGTTCATTTGAGAGATTTTGATCATTTCACCTCAGTCCTCCTTGAATTTTCCTTGGGTGAGTTGGGGATCTAGTTTCTATCTTCCTTAAGTGTTTTCTCATTTTCTATTTTTATTTTTGGTTATTTATTTTTGGATTGAGACTGTAAATTGCTTATGGTAAGGTTTTTTATTACTATATTGAATTCTTTTTAGGAAATGACTTTTTCAGAGATGTCTTTTTAGCACAGATGGCTTCTTGGTCATTAAGGGTATCCCAGGATCCTACCTCTTCTATTTAATAAGGATGAAAGGTTACAGCCTGTTCAGCCTAGCACCAAACTCTTTGGCACTGAACTATATTATTACGTCTTCCAGATAATTTAAATACTGGCTTACAAGAAAGATCAATGATCACAGCAACTATTATAACTTTGGGTAAAATAGTACAGTCGGAATAGCAATAGCATCAAGCGTATACTGGAAAATGATGAACAGTGATACATAATAATTTGCCATTTTCACTATTGATACAAAAGCTATAGCTATATAGAAAAACCTAAGATAAATCAGAATATTTATAATACAGTAAATACTCACTCAATAGAGAAATTTTACCCTAAGGAGAAAGCCTTAATAGGAAGAAGATAAAAATACAGACAAATAACAGAGATTAGAAGCAAGACTAAAGAACAAAAGAACATTACCCAACCTTCATAAAAATGGTGAAGATGAAGTGTGAATAAAAAAAATAAAAAATAAAAAACAATGATGAAATAAAACAGGAAAACTAAAATGTTCAAATAAGAAATAAAAACCAACAATCAGAAAAAAAGTGAAAATGAAAGAATGAATTTTTTTAAAGTACCAAAAGCAAAGCAAAGTAGTTGCTATATGATTTCCAGCCTGTAGTTGTCGTCTAGGATCCACAGTTTTGTGACAGTGTCTAATTCAAGGTGTGATTCTGCTCTCACTGTTAGAAAAACAAAACAGTCAAAACTCAGATCTATTGTGGATAATCCTCTCAAACCAACAATAGGATTAGGGCATGGTGTTGGTTGACTCGTGGCTACTCTGAGTCCTAGGCTTATTCAGCCTTCCATAAAATGGCATTCAACCAAGTACTCTTTCCAGGCAACATGGCAGTTGGTTGGATATGAGTTAGTCATGGGCCACTATAGCTCACAGCATCCATTGTTCTGTTCCACTGTGCATTTCTCCCTAGAGACCTTCGGAGTTCCCTGCTTTTACTGTATCTCTTCTCACACAATGCACCAGTAGCCAGGGAGAAAGTTCAGGTCACCTGTTTCCTTTTCTGAATTATGATCTGTCTCTTCAGTTTCTCTACAGGCTCCAATTTTCTGCCCAAGTCCTTCCTGGGTCCCAGGGATACACTTGTCTCCTTCTTTGATTCCACAAGCTGTTATTTTCCATTGTTTGTATTACAAATCTTAAACATGCTGATTTGTTGCAGATTCTCCACTATTTTCCTGGAAGTCTATCACAGGGTTTTATAGAGAGGAAACAAAATCATTTTGAAATGGGGAGACTGCCAGCAATTTGGGGTATATTAAATATTTTACAGAGTGTTACAACATAAACTTGACTATAATGTTGGATAGAAAGCAATCATTTCATACAGGAGACACAAATAAGTACTGGAAAAGTTTTCAAAAGATTGCTTTCATGTAAGAGAATCAAAAAGATTTCTTATAAAAGTTACTATTTGAGTTAAATCTTGAATAATGAATAAAAAACCTTTTGGGATGTCCATTTGACACAGGTAAGATAGGATAAGTAATATCAAAGCATTATGCTCTCCCATTGCACATATATGTAAAAGTAGGTGGTTGTGTATTACTGGCGGGTAGGCTGTGTGAACAGAAGTCATTGTAAATAAGGTTAGAAAGTATAACAAAGCCTGGATTCTCAAAGTTTTTAAATGCATGGCTAAGATGTTTATTCTTTATTGTATACATAATTGGTACCTCCACATTTTGTATAGGACATGGAAGAAGGAAGAAAAATATTGAGTTCTTCAAATGAAAGAGTTCTTCAGAGACTGAAGACATTATATGAGGCCTTTTTTTATAAAATTTTTAAAAATCATTATTTTATTTGAGTGAAAGAGTCTGTAAGAGGTTAATTATAATAAGTTGACATTTACTGTTTATGATACGTCATTCCATGCTGACTTTGCATGCAGTAACTAGTTAATTCCTATAACTCTATGAATTAGATACTATTACTGGCATTTCACATAATAAAAAATAAAAGTATATTCATCCAGGATCATAGAGTTTCTTTGGAAAATATTGAGACTCAATCTAAATTCCCTTGTTCCTATTCTATTTCTTTTTCAAGCACTTGATACAAGGTAGCAGAGAGATGTCTGTCTTTTATTCTAGCTTCCATAATCAGATATTTCTTGATGCTTCACTTTCAAGTTGTTTTTTTCATCACTTTGGTTTTATGTGTTATAAAAGAATGAATGATCTTTGTCACCTTCTCTGTTTTCTACCAATGGTTGCTAATCCCCTCGCCCCCAACAAAGTTCCTGTATTTTCATTCCAAGGAGGATATTCTAGTTTTCTTCAAAGGAAAAGAATAAGGCATTCAAAATATTCTCTTAAAGTTGGACTCAATAAGAAATACACACACACACACACACGAAGTAAATTCTGATTTCTCCTTTAAAATGAACTGTAGGAACTTGATGGGACGAGAGATGTATTCTTTGCCTTCTGGTTTAGACACATTGCTCTAACTGCTATCATCTGAACAGGACTGATCGACAAGGGAGCATAGATAGCATAGATTTGATCCCCCAAAAGATCAAAGGAATGACTGTAGGTGAAGCCTGAATGCCTGGCTGCCCCAAGCGACCCCTCTCAGAAATGACATGCTAAGGTAACATGTCTTTCAGGCAAAATCAATAAGTAAATTCTGTCTATAGTGCACCTAGGTCATGAGTCCTAAATCAATATTCAAACAGAAAATAAGTGGAGAGATATGGAAGAAAAATGAAAAAGAAATTACACTGCCTGAAACTTGATCTTGGGATACATCACAAATATCCAGTTTTCTTTATCTTCTAATCCTCCTGGTTAGGGTTAGGACTGAGAAACGGGATGAGATTCTGCAAACGATATATAGTGTAGGGTTGGAAACAGAGGACAAATTGTTAAGACTGTAGTAGATTTTAATAGTCATATGGTCTCCCTGTGTGAACTTAGCTTAGTAATGTTAGATAATTAAATTCTTTCTGTCACTTCACTTCATCTATAGAGATAACAGTAAAAACACTGTCATGATTACTGCAAGTATTAAGTATGTTAACATATGTAAAATTCTTCAAACAGTATGATAAATAGTTAATATTGACCCCCACAATCTCCTTCTGAACACATTACCTTTCTGGCCTTATTTGCCCTCCTATCTCCACATGGGTCATTCCATCCTGCACCTAGGATACTTCCAGCCTAAGGTGTTTGCCGTTTAATATTCTCTCAAGATGCTCATGGCTTCTCAGCGGCTTGCACTCAGGGGTCTACCTGCAGAGGCCCTGACTACCTTGTAAAACTTCATTCCTAGGTTCACTCTGCCTCCTCCTCTTTCATTTTGTTCCTTCCAGTGCCATTTTCCAGGCAGAGGATCTTGTCTTGGTTCTTGATGTTTTTCTGAAAAAAGAATTGAGTATGACACCCAAAGGAGTCACATGACCAAAGATTTATTTGAGAATGAAAGTACAATGCAGAGGATGGGATTGTACTAGTGAGAAGAGTTCAGGCAGTGAGGAGGCTTGGTGTTGAGGCTTTTAAGCATTAGGATCTGGAGTGGGATTGAGGGATTGTTCTATGTTATGATTCATGCCAATGACCAGTTTGACTTTGCTCCTCTGTCACGCCTTTCAACTTCTAATCTTATATGTGAAACTCTCATGGTGTGCAAATCAAATAGGAGTCAAGTCAGCATAGTCACTGATGTAGTTATTAGGATTGGGGTCTACCAAGGGTTGCATAAAACCACTGGGCTCATGCTGCGGACATTATTCAGTATAAAGAAAGCACCTGGTTACTTTTCCCATTGTATTTAGACCTGAGCATTTTGGTCTTAAGTTAATGCTTATTCAGAAGGTGGGTCTAGTCCCAGAAAGCAAGCTCCTTTCCTTCCAAGGACCTTTCCTTCTTTCTTCAGCTTTACCTTTAATTATCTCCTACCTCTCCATCACATATGCTAAATTATTTATGTACTGCCTGTCTCTTCCGCTAGAATCTAAACGTCATGAGACAAGTACTTGCTCTCTTTTATGTCTGCCTGTGTCCTTTCTGTTTAGAAAAAATTCCTGAAACATAATAGCCACTTAAAACATGTGCTGAGTTGGAACATTTCCAGAGAATTGCAACTTTTTCCCAGGGTAAAAGGCACTACCCAATAATAATCCCTTGCTTTACCTTAAAAACAAGCAAGTACAGGAAAATTATATTTCCAAATTTGTTTTTTCCTCCAGAAGATTTGGGAATTAATTATTGGCAAAATAATTTCAGCTTCTTACTTTAGAGGGCCCCTTCTCTAATTTATCCTGAGAACCTTTCCATTTGTGAAAACTTTCACATATGTATATGAAATCACCAAGAAGGAGCACAGTTTTCACGAGACTGAATTTAGGGAATATCAAGGTATAGATATGCTCAAAACTTTTGTTATAAGCTGATATAATGAATAATACAGGTTGCAAAAGATGAAATTTAATTAACCAACATGTCTTCATTATGCAATTTTATTTTAATGTGGCATCATCATTGTTCTATGGAATATAAAAGCAACAAAAAACATGCATGCCCACAATAGTTATGTTAGTCAGAGACTACCATTACTACAACAATTATCTGAAATAATCAACTTATTTTGCCTCATGGCTTTTTCAGGGCATCACTGGGTAGCTCCGTTGCTTTGGGCCCCATGCTAACCCAATAAATCATAGCAGGTTCATGACAGGAGTTTGCAGCTGATCAAACTACTTGCTTCATAGTAGTTGGGCTGGGACCAACTTCAAGGACCTGCACCAAGTTTTAAAACCTTCCAGGAGGCCCCACCTCTTAAAGGAACATCACCTCCTGAAGCACTGAGTTGATATCCAAACTTTTAACAAATGGGTATTTGGGGGTCACTTACTGAAATCATAGCCAAACCTATACTTCTTGGTGAAGCAAAACTGAAAAAGTGAATTAATTTGTATCAAAGGCAACTTTAGCTGTGACTTTTGAGGAGAATGGATTGTGTCACTGTATACTGTGCCTTCTTGGGAAAAAGATTCTTTTGAGAACACCAGGCACAATAGGAGCATTTAAGTCAGAGAAGTTACCCTTTTGTAACGGAAAATTTCATTAGTAAAGAATATCTTTTCTCACAAAGTCTCCCTCTATACAGTAGGAACAGAAAGCCAATGAATCCCAAGTGTTTTATATCCCTTGCAGAGAGCAAAAACAAATCTGGAAAAGGAGCCTTACTTTTGTTTGCTTTGTTTTTCCAGATCACATCACCAGAAAGTATCTCCTCCACCTTCTTCTTTCTTTGCTATAAAAGATGCTATAGAAACTGGTGTTCTAGGCTATACCTTTAACAACTTTTTCCCTGAGTTTTCTTTCATGTACATATAAAATATATAAAGGAGCAATCCAAAAATATAGTGAATGACTACATTTTATTACAGGAAAAGTCACATTGCCATTAATTGTTGAGATATTCTCACTTGCTTTAAACACACTCCAATTATCATCACTTTCGGAAGTGGTTCCTTAAGTTCTCCTTTGTGAATTCCTTTACAAAATATGATTTAAAAAATACAGTAAATGCTGCTGCTAAGTGACAGTTAACAGCAAATGAGGCTTTAAAATCACTATGCTGTGTCCAATCTACTTGCCAGATGTGACATTGTGCAATTTCTCGTTCTTCCCCAAAGTCAAAATGATCATGGGAAATAAATGTTTTGAATTGATCTAGCCATGACAGCACCACTAAAGACACTTAGGCAAAAGCATTTCCAGAACTGCATCAGAGAGTGTCAAAAATAGTGGAATAAATGTGTTTGAAGCAAGCAGGAGAATTTTGAGGGGCATTAATGAGAATGGATTTTACCTCAATAATTTTGGAAAATTTAAACACACTTCATAGTTTTAGATTATGTCTTATATTAATGAATTTTAAATTGTTTCTCTTTTTAATTCTCAAGACTTTCAGCCAAGAATTTAGAGGCAAAAGGAAAACTTTTCTTCTCCCAACAACTTCATGTGCCAATTCAGTGTCTTCCAAACTTACCGAACCATGAGAATGACTTGGATTTCTCTTATTAGAAATATACAATTTCGAGGAAGTCTCCCAGAAAGCAGCATCTCGGCTTGTCTCTTTGGGACCTGAAACTATTGGACCCGTAGAGTAGCCTGGGCTGTTTGGATCAAAAGTCAGCACAGACCTGCATCTCGGCGCGACTGTTTGGGACTGGTAGGCCCGCCCTGCATCCGCAGGGAACTGCCTGGAGACCAGCATCTGGGCCGGGTCTGTTAGGGGCCATAGCCCTGCCCTTCACCCCCAGGAAGTCTCCCAAAAAGCAGCATCTTGGCCTGTCTCTTTGGGACCCGAAACTCTCGGACCCGCAGAGTGGCCCGGGCTGTTTGGATTGGGAATATTGTGGACACTGGCATCTTGGCCAGGTCTGTTTGGGACCAGGAACATTTCAGAAACCAACATTCTGGCCTGACTCTGGGACCTGTAGGCCCTTCACTCGCAGGGAACCTCCTGGAGACCTGCCTGGGACAAAGCACGGTTGCCTGGCCTGCCTGGGATTCCACAGGCTCCAGGGTGGCCACACCCAGCATTTGCCTTAAAACTTAGGGAGCCAGGAGCCCACAGACGGGAGTTAGGACCCTGTGAGGAAGCCAAGAGTCTGTGGGGGAGCCACTGGCCCTCCAGGAACTGAGGGTGTAACAGGTAATTTGCCACACAAGCAGAGAAAACTTTGGAACACCGCTCAAAGTAAGGAAATATAGAAAAATGACAAAAGGAAAGACCAAAAGGCAGGCTCAAAGCCCTAGCCCTCCCCAAAAAAGCTTAGAAGCTGTGTACATAGAAGAAAAAAGAAGCCATACACCTGAAATGTCTGAAATGATATCAAATGAAATAAATATGCAAATAGGGAAAGCTATGGAGAAATTCAAATCAGAAATACTTGCCCAGGTAAAAGAA
>PVJX010015113.1:0-43344 GCA_004027295.1 Dolichotis patagonum
TCCAAAAGATATTTTCTTTTTAAGAAAAAGTTTCTTTATGGTTTTAGTGGGATTTCATGTATAAAATCTGAAATGTGAGGAACAGAAAGGACTACCGGGTCGTGGTATCATGAGGCACATTGGTAGCTGGTAAACCCAATGCATTGAACAGAAAAAGGACTTTTCCACATATGACCAGTGTAGTCCTGTGTGGTTGGCTTGTTTGTAACAACCTTGTGTTGTTTTTACTGCAGGAACTCAAGGGGGAGAAGGGAGATAAGGGAGCCGTGGGCAAACAAGGACCTCCTGGCCCCCCGGTAGGTCACTTGGAGTCATTGCGTGCCTGTGGCATCTACAGCAGAACCTCAGTGCCTATGTTCATGTAGGCTCTGCCAGTCAGTATTAAGATTTGCTAAAGCGTGATAACGCTGGACCGTGGAGATCATGAGTATGCTAGAATTATTTAATAACTATTTCTAGCTAAATCCTTGCACTATTTCACATATGTGACTTGAGTTCATCACCTGCTTTTTGACATTGGTTTTAAAAGCAATATTCATCAATAAGAATTCTCTTTTAGATGACTTGTTTTAAATATGACAGACGAAGCAGAAAATTAATACAAATCAGTGTAAGCAAAAAGTCAACATATTGTGAAACTTGGCACGATTCCTATTTACACAGGGGCCTCCCGGCGAGTCCTATGGAGCTGAGAAGGGCGCTCCCGGAGAGACAGGCGCACAGGTAAGTTTTGAAGTTCAGTGTTGCGCACACCTTGATCAACTGGGACTCTTTTCCCCATGACCTCCCGACGCTCCCTGCACCCCCAACTCCCACCCCTGCACTGAGGATAGAATCAGGGTCTCCCCTTGCTACTCAAGCATTCCCCCCCCCCCCCGTGAACCGATCCTCAGCCCTAAGGCTGTTCAGCTTGCAAGAATGAGATGCTAAACTCCAACCAGCATAAGTTAAAAACAATCTCTTAAAAACTTGAGAAAGGAGATTTATTTGTTCAAATATCTGAGAAGCTCAAGACTAAAAGAGGCTTCAAGGTCTTCATAGCCTGAAGCCACAGGGGCAGAGCTCTCTCTACCTCCCTCCTTCTCTCTCTCTCTCTCTCTCTCTCCCTCCCTCCATCAGCCTCACTCCATCCTTTGGCAGATGACTTGCTTCCCTGAGAGGGGAGAGACACTGAGGCATAGCAGCAGGCACCTTCGGGCATCCGAGCAGATACACAGCATCTCTCTCTCCCTGTGTCAATACGAAACATCTCAGAGAATTAGTCTGATTAACTCACCTTGGTTTATAATAAGTCTCATTTTGGGGCAGCGGCTCTGCACAGGAGGAAAAGATGATTTGACTGGTCAGGACAGTGGGTGGGCTCCTGGGATTAACAGCCTGCATCAGGACCACCCAGAGGGAGAAAATAGAGAGGCTCCCAAAGGAAACAGGGCATCATGTGACCAGAAGCAGGCTGCTGGGAAGACAGAAGCACCAGAGGCCCTCTACCCCACCTAGCTCTGTTAGGAACAGATTTAAACACACTTACTATCTTGCTTGGGTATTTTGTTTTCTTTTTGAGACAGGGTTTCACTATGCAGTCCAAGCTGGCTTGAACTCATTCTGTAGCCCAGGCGGGCTTCAAACTCACAGCAATCTTCCTGCTTCAGCCTCCTGAGTGCTGCAGGCATGTGCCGCCATGCCCCGCTGCTAAACACATATATTGTGTAAAAATTCTAAACATTATATATTAGGAAAAAAATGGGTTTTTCCTAAGAAAAACATTCAGCCAACATGAATTTTAATTCTATCAGAAATGGTTGATACTGTAATAGCTAATCCAAAAGCCACATCTATTTACACACCACAATCCACCTTATATATAAATTATCAACATATGAGGGAGTTAGAAATATACCAACATTTCAACTTAAGAAATAAATACACTGTGAACACCTCCCTCTTTGTAGGTTTTCTTATTTGCTCTTCTACCTAGTGCTTCCTTGACTTTCTTTCCAAGTTTAAAATGGGCAGCATCAACTCTAGTGATTTAAGCTTAGCTTCTTGCATCTCCTCTTTTTCCCTCTGAATCTGGTTTCCTGCTCTGATTAGCTTCTTCCTTGCTAGAAGACAGTCAAGGCTTCCTCTGTGATCAACGGCTTTTTCTCATGGAACCAGAATGGGAACTTTGTGGAATCTTTCTTATCTGAGAAAAAGAGGATACAATGAATATCATTTAAGTTTTCCATATTTATTAAGGTGATTCATATTTATTAACTTATGTATTGTTGTTTTGCTGTTGTTATAGGGAAAGCCTGGAAAAGATGGTGCCCCTGGCTTCCCTGGCACTCCGGTAAGAACTGACTGGTCTATCAGTGTAAGGAACACGCCTCTCCTGTTAGATGAGAAGGGATTTTTGAGTCAAAAAATAGTCACGAGGCCCAGGATTTATCTCAGTGGCATAAGCGCCTGCCTGGCAAATGCAAGGTTGTGAGTTCGATCCTTAGTATTAAAAAAAAAGTCACGAATTAATGAAGAGCTTATGGCTTTTAAAAGCTACATTTAAGAATCATAGTTCTGAGAGTTCATGTGGGCACATTCTTTAACATGGATGAACGTGTGGTAAACCAATGCAGAAAAACGGATTTCACTTGATCTCACTCATATGTGGAATCTTAAGAAGCTGATCAGCGGCCAGGGGTGTGACTCAGTGGTAGAGCACTTGCCTGGTACTATGGACACTTGAGTCCAATACCCAACACTGAGAGAAAGGGAGAGAGAGAGAGAGAGTGAGAAAAAGGCTGAGAGAAATAAACAGAGCTGGTTAATTGATAGAAAACTGCAGTTTGATAGGAAGAATAAATTCTGGTGATCTACTGTCCATTTATTGTCTATTGCATAATCTAGTTAACAATAATCTGTATTTCAAAATAGCTAAAAGAGAGAATTTTGAACATTTTACCATAGTGAAATGATAAATGATTGATACAATTACACTGATTCAATCATTACATACAGTATAAAAAATGTACATAATGTGATATATTTAAATATCACATTGCAGCCCATACATTTGTATAATTATATGTCAATTTAAAAAATAAATTGAAAAACTTTAAAAGTTGCCTGCTTTTATGCAGAAGTAGTTCATTTGCGCCTTCTAACCCATTTCTTTTTGATCTTTTCTTTAGGGACCCAAGGGCAGCAGGGGCTTCCCTGGATTAAGGGGTGAAGATGGCATGAAGGTACCACACTTCCTAGCATCCTGCCTCTAGCTTCTCTCAATTGTTTGGTTATTGCCTTTCTTCCTGGGCAGGAGGAATTGAATCAAAGACCTCATTAAAATGCATTAGCATGTTGAAGAAGATGGGAAAGATGTGGCAACTTTACTACAAGATAGAAAGATACCAAACTTCTTCCATGTCGTTGAAGCTGCCTAATGCGGGACCCATTCGTGGGCTGCAGCTCTCCATGAACAAGGAGCTGGAAAAGGCCTGGCAGGGCAGGAAGTTCCGGGTCAACTGAGGTCAAGCACAGGCGGACCCTGAATCTCAACCTGGGTCATAAATTGCTGAAGAGTCGTGATCAATTAATTGTGAACTCTATTTCACATTGCTTGTTTCTAATAACATGTTGCATTTTGCATAATTTCTATATGTAGATATATGCATAGGTTCAAAATTTATTATTTAGTTAGTATCACTTGTGATAGAATTCTGGAAATGTGCACTTGAAACAAAGGGGGTCACTGACAGCTGGAACACAGAAAGTTGTGTCCAACTCTCATTCTAGTTTTCCTGGCTTCTAATCTGACTACACAGATGTGCCATGTGAACATCTAACGAAGGCAGTGGGGTGGAAGTGGCCTGGAGAACCCACAGATCCATAGATATGTTGTAGCTAGGATTCCTGACCCAGATCTGGGCTCCTCAATAAAACAAAGACAATATCCCTCTAGTTTTTTTTGTTCATTATACCTAAATAGCACTAATTTTAGGATTTCTTGTTCAACTATGCATTTTGCTTTCTAACTATACCAAATATGTAAATATTCTGGGCTATGTGTTCCTAATTTGTAACTGTCTTTCAATGCAGGGATGGAAAGGGGACGTTGGCCTTCCAGGATTTCGTGGTCCAGTAAGTGTAACTAGAGATAATACTAATGTCATATTTAATTAAGTACTTCAAAGTACCAAGCAAGTTTTGAATCAGTGTTTCTTATAAATTGTTGTGACAGATTTGATAGCATTTACCTTTTTTTAAATCAAAGTAGGCCAAAAAAAAAAAATAGCTGTTGTCATTATTTGCCCATTTGGCAATAGATAAATATTTCTGCTTGATTCTGTTTGGCCCATGAAAGGCTCTATAGTGCCATCTTGGGCTCTGGAGAAGAAAAACTTGGTCCTAGATGATCCTGTGCCCTGGGATGCGGTTTGGATGTTGTGGGAAAATTCCCAAGCCAAGCCCAACCAAACCAAACCTAAGGAAGCCTCTTTGCACCATGGAGATAAGAAGGCAGCCCGTAATCTTCATACCAGCGCACTGCTGAATCTTCATGCCAGTGGACTGTCACGAGATAATTCCTCAAAGGCCACAGCCCTGAATTAGGGAGGAGTTTAGTCTATATAGAACTTAGAAGTGGGAGGTGCAAAGCAAGTGACAAAATGTTACATGATTGGTTACATACATGGAGTCACGTAGTGACAGACAGACTGGTCTAGAAACAATAGAACCCCTCCAGGAACAAGGGGAGGGGCCCTTACAGGCTGAGCACAGTTAAGGACATCCTGGAATGGGCCCAGGGTGCCTTAAGGTATAGACAATTACTCGTTCTGTGCTCATCATGCAGCTGGGCTGTAGACACCGCCAGTGACACCTGAATTCAGCAGAAACAGCAGGACAGAAACTTGTTCTGAGACTTCCAATCGCTCATGAAGTATCTAAAAGTTTGCCATTTTACGTAGCTGTTCTTACGTTATAATTGTGGCCCGACAAGGAGGCTGCAGTTGCAGACAACTGGGCACATAGGGTGAGGCCCATTCTCCCCCGCCCCCCCAGGCCCAGTTAGAACAACCCTCACACTTCTGGGCAGCTGAAGCCCGGCCGTGATTTTAGCGCAGGGTCAGCAAAACTTGCTCAGGCTCCAGTGTAGCAGGCACCGCTTCTCTCCATGTTCTATAGTCTGGGGCTCCACGGCTTGAGGAAAGGAAGGAGAGAGAGCCAGGCTTGGAGTTCTGGAATCTGTGCATCTCCTGCCTCAGAACAAGGCTGCTGCACAGAGCAGCGTGCGGGCTGGAGAAAAGGCTTCATGACGATCAAAAGGCGTGGGGTGGAGATGGACGGAGAGGGTGTCTCATTAAAAGTGCAGTTGTTCAAAAACAAAACAGAGAAATGCACTCAGCCTCCCGGCTCAGTAATTTAACTCACTAATTGAAGGAGGGCCCCAGGAATCTATATCTTTACACAGAAAGCAAATGAATCAGATGCAGATTGTCCCAAAATGTTTTTGTGGAGTTGCCAGAAAGATTAAATCGGCTTTTATGTGAAGGCACTTTATATAATGTCTAATACCCAGCAGGTGCACACAGGACCACTATGGGCTTTAGGGTAGACACTATCACTTCACTATTATTAATGCTTCTTTGTGATTTCACATATATTGCTTACCCACAAGGTTCTTGTTACCTCATCTTTAAATAAGTCAACAAAGTAATCAGTTCTTGCATGCAACAGAAGAAAAATAAGTCAAAAAGTTTATGTTTCTGTCTTCTTTCCTTCAAAATAAATGCCCGACTTCTATTTGCCATTGTACTTCAAAAGAATTCTTTTCATTCCTAGCTTACTGTGTGTTTTCTTATGCTCACTCCTAACATAACTCGTTGTGTAGCTTCTGTTAACTTCAAAAGCACTTCTGCTTAGGATGTAAATGGTTAAGGAGACCAACAGTAGATCCACTGAGCTTGTCAGATCCAATATTCCTTGATTCTTACAGGCAGTGGTGTCCTGTTAAACAATGTACACATTACTTGTGGGTGTGTGCGTCTCACCATACTTTGAAATAAGATTAGTCTATCAAGACCAGCATTTTAAAACAGTTAAGTACAACAGAATAAAGAAAGATGATCAGACTTGATCATATGTCATAAAAAGTTAGTATTTTGTAAAATTTATATTTTAGTATATAAATGTGTGTGTAGGTATGTGTACATATAAATATGTAAGCTGGACCACATAGCAACAGAAAGGTCAAATTTTTCTTTAAATGTATCCAACTATACGTACATAACCATCATATTCCTGCCAAGCTATAGAGTCAGGAGAAAGAAGTATCTTGTTGGCCAAAATAAGGAAATTGAAGTAATTGCACTTGGTAAGCAATTCATAAACATCTATCCTTTCTGTTTATTCATTTTCTTCTCCTTTAAGACAGAATATTATGATGCATATCAGGAAAAGGGAGATGAAGGGGTTCCAGGCCCCCCAGGGCCCAAAGGAGCTCGTGGCCCACAGGGTAAGGAGAAATTTCTTCTTAAAGCCTTCATTGGTTATTGTTCTTTCTTTCAAGGTAGTTGCTACCATGCACTTACAGCTTTAGGATTTTGAAGGTAGGGGGAGGAAAAATAGGTCTCCTACTTTTTATGGATTGTAATATTTTTTGCTGTCTCCTAATTTTCATATATTTGCATGAAAATGTTTCAGGTAGTGTGCCACAGAAAATAATTAAATGGTCTTTAGATAGCAAAGTCTGAAGTTCAAGTTGGCAAGAAGACAGTCACATGGCCAGAAAGCAGCCATAGGATATGGAAGAGATTACCAAACTCAGTGTAATTACAAATGGAAAATAGAGACCCCGAAAAGCTATAGGCTGGGCAAATCCACATACATAGTGACAAGGGTGGAGTAGGGCTGAAGTCATGGTTTTCTGAATCTTGGAACAACGCTGTCCTGCACACCATGGATTTGTTATATTTGCATATGTGCTGTCTCTGGATACGTCTGAAAGTTCTCAAGCAGCAGCTCATCCCTGGCTACAGGTTAGAAATCCTGGGAACTTCAGACTAATCATGGTGACAGTGTCACATCCCTGGGGCTCTGTCTTAGTCGCTTTCTCATCATTGAGACACACTATTGGACACCTGCCACTTAAATGAGGGCAAGTGTATTTTGGTTCACAGTGCCAGTCCACAGTTCCGTGGCTCCAGGATAGAAACAGTACGGTGGAAAAACCAGGTAGAGGGCAGCTGCTCATCCCATGGCAGCTAGGAAGGGGGAGAGAGTAGCAAGGATCAGGGTGGGGAGATGTGTCCTTCCATGTCATGACCTGGTGACCCACCTCTTCCAACCAGACCCCAACTCCTAACAACACATTTAACTCTGACAAGTACAGCATCCTCATAATTCAATCACCTTCCAAAAATCCCATATTGGAACACATGAGGCTTTTGGAGAATAGTCTACATCTAAACTATAACATTCCACTTCAGGCGCCCACAAGGCTATGAGTATCTCTGTATACAAAATGCATTTAGTCCATCTCTAAGAGTTGCCAAAGTTTTAACAGTTCCAGCATCGCTAAAAAGTCCATTTCCAAAATCTCCCCTGAGAATCAAGGCAGACTTTTAGATGTGAGCTCTTAGGAAAATCAAAAAAGAAAGTTAGTACTTATAACAAGTAATGGCATAAGGTAAATATTCCCACTGCAAAAGGTAGAAATGGGGGAATAGAATTCTGACCAAAGCAAGACCAGCACCCAAAAGTCCAAACATGAAATTAAATAGCTCCATGTTTAGCACCTGGTGCAAGTTGTGGTAAGAGGTGAAGTTCAACAGGCTTGTGTGGCCCTGTCCCTAGGGCATTGCAGTCCTCATAACCTCTCTCTGGGGGTGACTCTGCTCATTGCCTTAAGCTTTTATCAGCAGACATTTCATGTTTCTGGTATCTCCGACTTCCTGGGATTCCCTTCTGTACTTTCAGCTTTACTCCCAGCTTCACATACTGCCCTCTCAGAAGCATACTGTCTGGTCTTCAAGGCTGCCTCCTAAAATCTGAGTGGATTCCTCCTTGACCCCTGACTTTTGCTTTCTTATGTCTATAATACCAGTACCATGTGGATAACGTGAAGGTCTGTTGCCAGCAAAAGCAGTTTCCAGGCCCCCTTGTGTCATGGCTGTAGAAGCCTCTGAGTGCCATGATGGCTGAACTCCAGGAAACTTTCCTAGTTGGCACTGAATGAGCTAGGTTCCCTGAGGCTCTCTTCTCAAAGCAAAGTCTTTTACTTTTTTACCTTTGAACCTGCAAAGGGCAAGGTCTTGCTGATTCTTATAATGCCTTCAATGTATCGTCTCTAGTGTCCTGATGCAAAGTAGTTGGCTTTTTTAAAGCTAATGTTCTCATCAACCAAGCTATCCTCAGCCCCAACTTATAGGTCCCAACTTTACAAATACTCCCTTTCTGACCATGAGCAAAGTTTTTCAAATTATTCAGCTCTGCTTTTTGTTTCTGATTCTCATAGTAGATATGGTTAAAAGTTGCCAGCATTATTCATGGCACAATCTGAATTTTAGGCTGCCTTGAAATTTACTCTGTCAAATGAATTAGTTCACTGCTCTTAATCTTAGTCTCCTGCAGTCACAAGACTGCAAAATGTCGGAGAAAATGTAGACAGATTTTCTGCCAAAATGTAGTACATTTGGCCTTTAATTCACCTGTCAAAGCAGTTCTTGTTCCCAATGAAGCCTCCTCAGCCTGACATCTGCATTATTATCAGCATTCTGATCTTCTAAACTCTCACTAGAATCTTCCATCAAACTCAGCTTGTAGCATTTAGGCTTTTCTAGCTCACATCTCTAAACCTTTCCAGACTCCTCCTGTGATCTGCTTCCAATGACTTCTGAACCACATGTCCAGGTAAAGTCACGGCAGTGGCCAAAATCTGGCACCAGAATCTCTTTCAGTCACCTTCTCATCACTGAGACACAGTGCGCAACACAGTGCGCAACTGAAAAGAGAGGTTTATTTGGTTCACAGTTCCAGTCCATGGTCCACTGGCTTTAAGGCAGAAACAGCATGGAGGAAGAGCCTGGGAGAGGACAAATGCTCATCCCCTGACAACCAGAAGCAGAGAGAGTAGAGATGAGCCTCTTCTTATCAAACCTCACCTCGTAACAGTACATTCAGCTCTGCTGAGTATAGGGATCCAATTACCTTCTGAAAGTTCCACCTCTAAACACAAGACAGTCTAGATCTAAACCATAACAGATTCTGATTTTATTGTACAGAGGCGGCCCTTGGAGACCAACAGATTGTAAAATCTCCCCCAGATTATTCTAATGTTCAACCAGGAAGAGAATCACTGATTAAGGCAAATTATTAATATAAAAGAAATCTGAAATGAGAAGTTTACTTAAAGAGTAAAAGTTCCCAGTACATTGTATTTTTATTATAGACACAATATCTGTATCTATATATCTGGTATACTTCTATAAATAACTCATATACATGTATTATTTGAGATAGACCATTGCAGCTAGAAGTGATCTGAGATGATACACAAAGACAAACTGCATGTGCTTGGTATACCAGTGGTGTTTGCTTTTCTCTCATGCTAAATACAGAGCAAGCTGGTTACAAGTCTCTGCTGAATTATGTGAAAATGACCAGGTGGCTTTATTTATTTTAAAGCTTAGGTATCTAAGAATGTTTCCTCATTGGTTTGTTTAAAAAAGTAACATTTGGTAGTATTTATTCATGTGGCAGTGGGGGAAAAATACCAAAATTCTTTATTATACTGATTATTGTAATGTCACTCAAGATTTCCAAAATGGACAGGGGAACATTTATTCCTTGTAACTCATGAAGTCATGTTATATATTCCCAGGTCCTAGCGGTCCCCCTGGAGTTCCTGGAAGCCCTGGTATGTTCATGTTTTGTAGAATACAAATAGAAATACTATTTAAAAGAGTACATTGCTTTCTATTAAATTTGTATTATTTATATAAGAACAATGTTCTTTTAATTGATCTAAATACATTTCTAGCTTCTTGTTATCTTTGTGATTAATGGTGATAAAGAAAGCAGAAGTTGACACAAACTGACATGGCTGGATTAGACAATTGTTGGTCTTTGTGCAGACTATGAAAGGCTGCCAATTATCCTCCTGCATTCTCATTCTCATTCTCTCTCTCTCTCTCTCTCTCTCTCTCTCTCTCTTTCTCTCTCTCTCTCTTTTTGTTTTTTTTGAGTCAGGGTCTCACTATGCAGTTCAGGCTGGCCTTGGGCTCACTTTGTAGCCCAGGCTGGTCTCAGACTTGCAAAGGATTCTCCTGCATCAACCTCCCAAGTGCTGGGATTACAAGAGTGTGCCATCACCCCTGGATCTCTGTCTCATTTTTTAAAAAGGTTATTACTACAAAGTAAGTGATTATAGGCTAGGGGCCAGCAGCTGTTTAATTTTTGTTTTAATTTAGAAATTCTTAGCTAGGCATGGTGGCACACACCTGTAATCCCAGCAATTGGGAGACTGAGACAGAAAGATGTCTCCAAATTTTTCTGGTCTTTTCGAGACAAACTTTTGCTATGCAGTGCAGACCGGCCTTGATCTCACTTCATAGCCCAGGCTGGTCTCCAGCTCACAGGATCCTCCTCCCTCAGCTTCCTGAGTGCTGGGATCACAGGTGTGTATCACCATGCCCAGCTCTGCCTCCTTTTATGCCTAAAACAGTTGGCAGAAATTAAATCCAACTACAACTTTTTGTCTCTTTCAATTGGGGCACCGATTCTAGTCTTTAATTTAAAAAATGAAAATAGAATATATGGAAGGATTTAACTTGAGTCCTTATAAATAACAGCTCTCTACTGTACGCCCAAACTGTTTCCCAACTCCTCGTAACACAGTGCATGAATCACGTGTTGGAACTGCGTGTTCTGCACTTGACACACTGTGATCTAGTTTAACAAGGCCAGTGGTGAAGGAAGCAAGACGTCACCTTCCATTTTATATATTTTATATATTTCTCAATTGTAAATGAGAACGTAGCACTTTATCCACTGAAAAATAGTTATATATTCATCAGGAAAGAAGTTAAAATTCACATTTACCTTTTCTCTAAGGACCATCGAGGCCGGGCCTTCGAGGAGTCCCCGGATGGCCTGGTTTGAAAGGAAGCAAAGGCGAGCGAGGGACCCCAGGAATGGACTCCGTGGGGCCTCCTGGGGCCCCAGGTTGTCCTGGTTCACCAGGCTCTGCAGGGTCACCAGGCCCTCCAGGACCTCCAGGTAAAGATGCATGGGGAGGACCTTCTGTGTACATTGTCCTATGACAGATGTATACGGGTCAGGGACAACACTCTTTCCAATGGCCTTCACGTTAGTGACTTCCTGTGAAAGAGACTACAGTGCAGTGCTGACTGCAAATGCCCCAAGTCTCTCCCTGAGTTCCTCATAGCGCAGGAGGGATGCGGGCACCAGGGAGAGAAGCCGGCAAGGACAGCTGGTTATCAAGTTGGCCTTTGCCTAGTGCAACTGTTCGTACAGCCCCTACAGTGTATCTCCCACAAAGCTGTCCCAGGACCGAGTGGCCAGGGAAGAAGAGCCAAGAATTTATTTATCACCAGCTCCTGCTTCCCACTGGTCAAGACTCACCCCACAGGACGGGACTAACCAATCCCACCACCCAGACACACATGCACGTTTCAGGCAGTGTTTGCCTGGTGTCCCGTGCCTCACCATCAGAGGGAAGCCCCAGGACTGGAGGCCAGAGGTGTAATGTAGGTATGAGAGGAGATCCTGTCAGGCGGAGACAGCACAGAGCCGTGTCGTCAAAGGATCTGAAGTGCTCTGTGACTCACGCCAGCTCGCAGGTGCAGATCTCATGAACACAAAGATCAGGGTTTTTTCTTTGCAGTAGTCAGGCTTGAACCCAAGGCCTTTGCGCTAAGCTACATCTCCAGCCTTTTTTTATATTTTACTTTTGAAGCAGAGTTTTACTAAGTCACTAGTTTGATAAGGCTGGGGTCCTTCCACCTCGGCCTCCCAGAGAGTGCCCATACGCCCAGCTTCCTGCTGTGTTTTCAAACCTGTATCCTGAGAAGGTTCTGTTTCATATTCCACCCTTCCAAAAGACTTCTTAGAAATCTTTTATGGACAATGGCTTTTAAAAGGTGTTTCTTTAGAAGAAAGAGCCATTTATTATTCATAGAAAATGTGATTCTAAACACAGATGATTTGGGGGCTGGATATTTAGCTCAGTGGCATAAGCGCCTGCCTGGCAAGTGCACAGTCATGATTTCGATCCCTGGTACCCAAAAAATAAAGAAATAAACATAGAAAATTCGACAAAAAGACACGATAATTTCTTAAGATAATTCCTTTAAATGCTTGTTTACAGGAAAAAATCAATTCTTTTGAACAAAAACAATTTAAGTCATTATCCCATTAGTAAAAGAGAGATGTCCAGGTACAAACCTGACAAGCTAGGTGGAGACCCACATTGAAAACAAAGCAAAACTAAACCAAATTATCAAATTCAAACCCTTTATGCTGGGGATTTTAACAGTCTCGAGTCCTTCAAGTGTCCCTTGGGATGTAGGTGTAGTGTCCTTGTGAAACAGATGACAAAGCTCATGGGCAAAGGTAGAGCAGCCAGAGAGCACCGAAGCTGAGACCCCAGGACCTGCAGGACAGTAGCTCCCCATTCCACAGCACCCCAGCTTATCCTGACTGCAGACCTGTCAGTTTCCCCTGCAGGAGTCAAAGCCTTTTACCATCAGAGGCTGTATCTTCTTCCCTGTTGGAAGCCCAGCGTGTACTGTAAGACCTGGGACAGTTTAAGTACTCAAATTATTTGTTGAATTAGGCATGAAGTGACTGCAAATGTGCTAAATACATACAGATACAGATGTACGTTTGTATAGTGCAAATACACATGTAAGACTCCATGAAGTGTACAACTGCCATCAGATTTTACTGCTTAACAACGATGATCCAAGTATCTTGACGCAGAAAACAGCCAGGTAAAGTGGCACACACCTGTAATCCCAGCACTCGGGGGGCTGAGGATTAAGAATTTGAGGTCAGCCCGGGTGACATACTGAGTTCCAAGCTAGAATGGACTACAGAGCAAGACTTTGTTTGGAAAACAAAAAGATGCAGAAAATTAGATCCTAAAGTTGACATTCACTTCCTAGTTGAGCAAATATAATACAACACATGCCATGTTCTGATTAAGTGTTTCCACTGTTACCATGTTTCTCTGAAATTTAGGGCAGCTAGAGATACTGCTTGTAAATGCTGCCTTCTACCTATATTCGAAATGGCAAAGCCACAGACTCATCATACCAGTTTAAAAGAATGATCTTACTAGCAAATATGTGTGAATGACTTCAAGAGTGAAAAAATAACTGATGTGAATAAGCAATGAGGCAATGATGTGATCTCAAGCCAGACTCCATTTCCTCCTCTGTATGTATTAAGCAGTGAATCAGGAAAATACACAGTATCCAAGATAGAAGAGTGATGTTTCATCTTTTGCCTCAAGATGCTAATAGGGTGGTGTTGTAATAATTGAAAGCATTGAATAAGATAACATAGGTTGATAATGGGACAAAAATATCATATAATGAGCTTTCAAAGAACAACCATACCTGTATCAAAACACACACGTGCGCACACACACACACACACACACACACACACATCTGTGTAACACAGAAGGAAGAGCTGGTCCGCATGCATCATCTTTTCAGCTACAGATCAACTTCTGAGAACTCAGCGTCCCATACAAAGATAATAAAAATGCCTATAAAATAATACATACATGAAAGCATTTGCTAATTAGAAAAACACACCGCAATTGCCTCTGCTGTTATCTTTTTACAGGTGACATCATCTTTCACAGTGGTCCACCTGGTGACCGTGGACTGCCTGGCCCACTAGGGCCTCTGGGAATCCCAGGAGTCGATGGGCCCAAAGGTGGGTTCAAGGAGCAGTGTGGTTCCATTAGACGAGGCCACTCTTCTCACTGACTTTTCCCTCCTGAGTGGTCCCAAGCTGCACCCAGCCAGGGACAGCCTCTTTCCAAAAGCAAATCAGCAATTCACTTAGCATACCTGGGTACTGCAAAGCCTTAGCATGTGAGTTTTACCCTACAGGCGAGGACAGAAACCCTGAAGTAGTCATTGTTTTGTGCTAGATTCTTGGAAGTTCCTGTCAGAAGTGTACATTTCAGAACAAAAACCTAATCAAATATATGATTTTTTGTTATTTCATAAGTATGATGTCCTAGGTGAGTCTCACAATCTAAAAACACTTTAAGTGTAACAAATGATTAAATAAGTGGAAAATATCTGCTCTCCTGAGGATTCAGAGTGGTTTACAGTAACACACACATACTCTTCCTGCAGGAGAACCAGGCCCTCCGTGTGTACAATGCCCCTATATTCCGGGATCTCCAGGTCTCCCAGGATTGCCGGGGTTAGACGGTGTCAAGGGAATCCCAGGTAGGACCCATGTGCTCACAAGCTTGTGTTTTTGTGTTTTGTGTTTTGTTTTAAACTCACTTGAACATTTTTAAAATGGTGTTATACTGCCAGATGTCCTGATAAAGTTGGAGGGAGAGCTTCAAAAATATATTCTGTTAAAATAAAGTCAGCCAAAATCATATAAAAGCTGGTATTTTTTCCTTGACCCAATTTAGTTGCTGAATGCTAGTAAAATATTACATTAGCTAGGCCTTGTAAACACAGATTCCTCCTGGAAACCAGCATGTAACTTCAAAGAAGCCACCATATCGAACATACATGACTTCCCTAGTTTTCTCACGTTCTTATTTTTTATATCAAGGACATGTATAGTATTTCACCTTCTTCTTAAGGATACAAGTGCAGTAAACCTTATAATCCTGTCCTTGTGCTGGGGACAATATAGTGTGGTGACTGTAGGAAACAGAAGGCGTATTTAAGATGAACATGAGTCACTCCACTATAGCCTATTGTACTCTCCCACATTTAGACCCTGTCTTAATAAATCCCACGTTTCCGTGAAAAGAAATAAACCAGGATATTTATCTGAAATCTCAAGATTTTAGAATCTAATATTATCTTAAACCAATTTTTGAAGAAGAAAAAAAAAAAAACCAAGACATTTTATAGGCCAAATTACTAAGGACCACATACAGCCTGGCTTGGGACTTCTCTTAGCGATCTCTCTACCCAATCACGACTTTCCACCTCCACGATCTCTGCTTGACAAACAGTCCTTCCCTTGGTCACAAGAGTGGCCGTGGGCAGAACTTGGAAGTAGACAGAGTCTGTCTGTGTTGGTTTAGCTCCTCTGTGCCTTCTCCTTGGCTGCTCTGGGGGTTTCCTGCGGTACCACCCAGTCTGGACTCCTCCACCAACACCTCAGTCTTCAGACACCACCAGTTTATTTATCATTTACTAGTGAGTGTCAGTGTGTGTGGTACTAGGCTCAGGGCCGTGGGCCTCCAGACCTTTACTTCTTACACCAGCCCCCCAGCAGTTGCTATCATGAATCCCATTGAACAGATAGGAAGCCGAGGCATAAGGTGGTGCAGTACTAAGCGGAGGGGCGGGGAATCAAAGGCAGCATCCTCCCCCAGAGGCATGGTCTCGCCCTCCATCATGGCTGCACTGTCACCTGCCTCCTCAGGAGCTGCCCTTTGTGGGGACCCCGGAGGAAGGATGATCGTGTTTGCACTGGCTATAGACATGAGCATGGGCACAGGGCCTTTCTGGTGGCTGAGTCTCTCACACAAGCTGGTGGTGTCACCCGTGGCCGGCCAGTCAAGGAGGGTGTGCACCTGGGCAGGGACCCTCTGCCACCTTCAAGGCCTCAACTGGTCTGCAGTGGCTGCCGCTGCCTTGGCACCCGGAGAGGAGCTGTGAGGGGAAGGCTGGCAGACCGCAGTCTCTGGGGGAAATGTTCTACTACAACAAAAACAGGCAGGGAGAGAGAGAGACAAGCAAAAGGACCAACGATTTAAAAATCTGTATATTTCTACACCTCCCTTGAGTCTCACCTCTGGCCCATGTGCAAGGATGTGCTGATTGCTTTACTCTACTTCATTTCTACGCCTTTGGCATTGACCGGTAGGACTCAGAGAAGTTACAAAATCAGCGCGCTGCTTTGGATTGCTTTAAAAATAAATCCTTGCTCTGTATCTTGAAAAATATGGAATACAGATAAACATTTGTTGACTAACTGACCTGAGAACTTTCAAGAGATCATTAAAAGAATCATCTCTCTGGAGATATTTAGACATTGAGATACACATAATAAATATACAGTTGCACAGTCAACTGCCATTTGAAAAGAAAATTCAGAGCCTCAGAAAATTGTGTGCCCATTTGGCCCTGTAGGTAGACTTTAAGAATTTATTACGAAGGAAATGATTAGGTAGACTTAGAAAACTAAATATCCAGAGATATTTATCATAGTACTGTTTACAGTAGGTAAAAGATAAAAAAAGACAAAAAGATTTTTAAAAATCTGTCTAAAAACACCAGTTCACTAAACAGATACGGTTCATCCACGTGTTACATAGCTATTTAAAAAGAGGTTACAAGTCTGTATTTATTTTGTACAGTGATTCTAAAATAATATATATATAACATATCATCTTATATCATATCTATGTCATTACATATAAATATTTTAAGCATTGAAGCACATAAAAGTTTGACTAATATACAACAAAACTAAACAAACATTACCTCCTGATAGTAGATTTACGGATGATTTTAATTCTCTTCTTCTTTCTGTATAATTTTCTTACAATGAGCATATATTAGTTTAATTTCAGAAACAATAAGTGTATGTCCCTGAAATTATCCAGATGAGCATGCCAGGAAGCTCAGCTCTAAGTGTTCTTGTTTTTTACATTATCTTATTCCAGTTCTTACGCCTGTTGTCGGTTGCAGTGTGTGTTTTGTGCTAGGAACTGGCTTTCTTCACTCCTTAGAATTCTACGCCCCTGGAGGCTAGGGATTTAGCTCAGTGGCATAAGCGCCTGCCTGGCAAGCGCAAGGTTGTGAGTGTGATCCCCGGTACCACAAAAAAATAAAAAATAAAAGAATTCTACGCCCCGTTTTCTTCCCACCCCGCATCATTCTGGCCGCTCAGCGTTGATGTCCACGGTTGATAACGCGTTGCTTTGCAGGAGGACAAGGAACAGCTGGCGTGAAAGGAAGCCCAGGCTCCCCAGGAAGCCCAGGTGTCCCAGGATTGCCTGTAAGATTTCACGGTTCTAAAGCTCTAGTTTCATTTAAAAAGCTGAACATCCTGAAAACAAGGTCACCTCACACTGAGATGATCACTTCGTGTGGCAAATTCTTAGCATTTAGTTGATTGGCAAACAGTGTCATTGATTAAGTAGATGAATAAGGAATGAATTAATGAATTTATAAATCATATTCAATGGTATCGAAGACAAAAGGCAGAAGAATCTGGGGCTGAAGGTGGGGGCAGAGGTTAACAGGAATAGGGGAATGATAGTAATGTAGTTTTTTTTTAACATCGATCGTGGTGATTGTGGCTTAATTCTGTAAATTTACTACAAATCACGGAATTGTACTTTTATAAAAGATATTTAGAGCATGTAAATTATACTTCAATAAAATAAAGATGTTAAAAATTAAAATACTGATTATTACAGTGAACCAGAGAGTTATATATGAATATACCTACCCATTAAATTGTTGAGAGGTGAATTAACCAATAATCAACTATCTGAAGGATGATTGTTGTATCACACTGGATTCTATTATTCTGTTTATTGTATCACACTGTTTAACTGAATTCTTTTCTAGTTTAAGAAGTTAAAAACAAAGCAAAATGAACAAAAAGCTTGAAATGGTATTTGTGAACCAATGATACTGTGTAAAACACCAATTGAGTAGCTCTCATGACTATTTTTAAGACCGACACAGGACAAGTCTATCAAAGCAGCACGCAGACTCCTTTCTATACCGCCCTAGGGATTCCCAGGTGCTCCAGGAGCTCCAGGCCTTAAAGGACGAAAAGGTGAAACACCTGAGCCCCAGGGGCCAGTGGGTGCCCCAGGGGATCGTGGGCTCCCTGGGCCAAGTGGGAGAAAGGGCCTGGATGGAATCCCTGGAACTCCAGGAGAGAAAGGATTACCAGGACCTAGAGGCAAACCGGTTGGTATTTAGCAACTTTAACCAAGGTACTCCCTTTGTAGTTGAAATGCCTAGAAATTAACAGATAAATGATTTCCTTCCCAAAGATGGTTTATTGTTTTAGCTGCAGAAAGAGGCATCTTCGAATTGGCAGCAATTGCTCAAGCAAATATTTATAATATTTATATCAAGTGAATTTCTAAAGCTCAGAAAAAAATGACTAACGGGAAATGGTTAGTAAATATTTTGAGACAATGTTCATTTTTCAAGTAAAAATAGATGTGGAAATGTGAAAAAAGAGTAGTGCACTGAAATAAAGACAGCAAATGTTTTGCTATTTAAAATATGTCAGTGTACAGGCCTGGGGATACAGCTCAGTGGCACAGCGCCTGTCTGACAAGCATGAGGTTGTGAGTTCAATCCCTTGTATCCCCTGAAAAAGTAAAACAATATATGTATATATATGTTAACATAACAAGTAACCTAAAAATATTTTCATTTATGTAAATTTGATTCCTTTCATGAGATAAAATTTCTTGTATGTTCAATTAAGAGTTAATACCAACCAGATCTTTTTTAAAGTGTTACGAAAAACTAAATACCTCTCACAATGGATCTGTGGGAAGTTTGCTTCAATTATTCTATGAAATACCAGTTTCTCCAAGGTTAATCAGATTTATCCAACAAAAAGGGTCTCACCTTGAACAGATTGGGAAACCTTGGTAAGTAAACTAAGGCATTCATTTACAGACCCCTTTAATAATACAAATGTCACACTCCAGCCTGTAGTCAACACGTGATTTTGGGTAAATAGTGCTTCCTGGGAGCACCTACATGGTCAGGGTTTCTCAGCTCCTATCTGGGCAAACCCCTGGCTGTCCACTTTGTGATAGCCTTGCTTAAAGAAGGCAAATATGAACAAATCTTTTGATCTCGTGTTAATAGTGTTCCTATGACTCTCCTGTCTGCATTTCACTAAATTTCCCTCTTGAACTTCTGGTAAAGATGCTCCAGAAATAATTAAGAGCAATTCAAAGAGATTATTTCTTGAGTCGGGTCTTGTCATTATAAAAGAAAAAAAAAAAAAAAGAAAAATACCATTTAGCGGCCCAAAGACATTGGACAATGAAAACTTCAGTCAAGCTGATTTATAAAGGCTCTGCTTGGCACAAAAACAACTTTGATTATATTGTCAACCTCAACTTCTTTGAAACATCAAACTCACTTTCAAAGTTACAGTGTATGGATTTTTGAAAAACAGAGCAGACATTTTAGGAGGAAAAAATTAATACAGGTAAAATATCACCTTTGTAATAAAGAGGCCTGGTGAAAACTACAAACTGTGTAAAAGGCTTGCTGTGCTGGTTTTATTTCAGAAATCTACCAGTAGCATGAATGTTGCCTCAAAAGCCATTTGAATTGTTGATCAATTTGAACTTATCGTGCAAGGTCATGAGTTCGATCTCTGGTACTATAAAAGGAAAAAATTGAGCTGATTTTAGTGGCAGTTTTACTGGAGACATGTCCTTGTAGGGCATCTTAAGTGAGACTCAAGACAGTTGCAATCCATACAACATTGCTGAATTCTAATATTGCACAAAACAGCAGAAGCCTACAGCATCCTTATTTTAGTAATAATTCCCATCAGATGCTTCTTGGTGACAGCCTAGCTGCTTTTCATGTTGGAGTAGAATGAACCTGTAATAAGGAAACTCCGGAATAAAGCACCATGCAAACATATTCCTGTTGTCACAGGCTCTGAGTGGTGAAAAGGGGGACCGGGGTCCTCTGGGAGATCCTGGCCCCCTGGGGGCCCCAGGACCTGCAGGACCAGCTGGACCACCTGGCTATGGACCCCAGGGAGAGCCAGGTCCAAAGGGCACCCAAGGAGTTCCTGGAGCCCTGGGACTGCCTGGAAAAGCCGGTTGGTTAGTTTTCTTTCCAGTCCTGTTTGCCTGTGGGTGGGTGGCTCTCAGCACTAACAAATCTCCTTCAAGACCAAGGAGTATGTGTGCATACACTGGTTTCTACCAAATACAATATGTCAACTCATACACACTGGAATAGCATATGTAGAATATGTCAGAGAAAATCTACTTTTACCTATTACTGAGCAATTCAGTCAGGATCTCCTAGGATAGAATATGTCCATATTTACTTAAATATATGGAACATTAGACCGTAAGGATTAAGCAGAAATCAACTGTGATTCACCCAGGGGAGCTAAAACCAAGAACATAATCTAATCTAGAGAAGCCTTTTATAGCTAGTTCCCAATAATACGACGACAAATTTGTTCTTTCTCATCTGTAACTCAGTGAGGCGTGTTATAGCCAAAATTTTAAAATATCTAAAATAAAAGAAGAAAAGTTGTCTGATAATAGATTTAAAGTCCAGGCAACTTTTGATAACTACAGGTCCTGAACACAGTTCTGTATTCAGGAGAAATCACATCCCTAGTATTTGTGGCTGATAATATGGCAGAAGACGAAATAGCATGTTACTGAGAATTTTAATAGGCTACTGTGGTCATGTTTTTACTGCTAAAGTCACGTTAAAGTGTGCAACCTAATAAATTCATGGTCTCCAATCATGTTATATAGTGTCATTCGTAAAACTTTTTGAGAGTACACCTTCATAGTATTCACATGTATGTCATAAAGTAAATACATTATTTCTTCATATATATAAGCTTATTTTATAATTATATACTATGCTTAATTATATATCACATAATTATAATATCTTGTTATATAATATAGTTATGTAATAATATACAATGTAATATATAATAATATGTTATCCTATATAATATGTTAGATATGTTTATTTACTTTTTTGTGCCCTACTTTGGAGGCTGTTCTTTCAATCCAAGGATTACCAAACTAATCCCACAATCCAGTTCAGTCCACTAACTGGTTTTTATGTTCCATAAGCTAAGAACAGTTTTAAATTTTGAAATAACTTTTTTTTAAAATGTAAGAGTATTTTTGATACTTTAAAAATTTATGAAACCCAAATTACAGGATCTGTACCTGAATTTTACTGGCTTACTGCAGCCACATTCATTTCTGGGTCACCTCTGGCTGCTTTCATGACCTGATGGCAGAACTGAATGCTTGTAACAAAGATCAAGACCACAAAGCCTGAGTCATCTACTGCTGGACGTTTATGGAAAATGCTACTGCCTCCTGTTCTAATGCAAATGCAGCTCTCTTCTGATCTCTCTAAATGTGAATTTTTAGTGGAAAACCCCGCCATCAAAATATATCATTAACAAATTTTTCTATCACAGAGCCATATTGACTTTCTGTAAACATGTGACTAGATGAACAAGACGAATCACTATGGTGTAATGGTGGCCACTGTGGTCGTGACATTGTCTTGAGTCCTTATCTGCCAGATCATTGCCATTTTCCAGGTGACAGATGGAGAGGGATTTAAAAATGCACCCAAACTCACACATCTTTATAAGCAGCAGTTGTAAGTGTCAAACTCAGGTCACCATGTTAAGGCACATTTACTGCTGTGTTCAGTATACTATATTGCTTTCCTACAAAAACTAAGTCACCCAAAATATAAATAAATATCCTATCATCATTCATAGGATGAATTTTTTAGAATATGCTCTTATTCACTACACTGACTTGTTGAGCTATGCGTTAAAACAAGGCTTGGACAGTAGCAAATGCTTGTAAATATTTATTGATTGAATGAGAAAGTTTCTGTGGATAATCATCCCTAAACTAGTTTTGAAGCCTGTAGAAAGAGATTATTTCTATTTCACTTAGGATATGTTTGCAAATTCCTCATAATCGTATTTCTTTCCTGTTACCTAAGAAAAGCTTCACTATGCACCCCAATCTTACGACCAAAAATTTTCTTAAGGTCCTAAGGGAGAATCCAGCATTTCAACACCTGTCCTAGGGCCCCCAGGACCTCCAGGGCCCCCTGGTCATGCTGGCCCCCAAGGTCCCCCTGGTGAGTAGCCCTTTTGCCTAGTTTGGTATATGACATAAGTGCCCTAACTTTCTTGGAAAAAATACTATCATCATTATAAAGAAAAAATACATTTATTGGCTCCAAAAGAGAACACAGCCCAAAGCCCTGTCAGATAAACAGGTAGGCAGGGAAATTGCTGTTTTCCTTTGCGACTATCTAAATTATTCCTCTGGGGATTCTGATGTAAAAATTTCAAAGGAGAACTGATATAGTGGATAGAAATTCATGAGAAGATTTTTGGTAGAAAAGCTGGATTTTTGGTAGAAAAGCTGGCAGGGCTTACCAACACTTAATCAGAATATTTTCTACAACACGTTCATTTGAAACTTAATTTTGGCTAATGTGTTCTAAAATTTAATTTGGCATACATCGAAGAACACATACAGTTTGAGATAGTTAGAATGCCTCTTAGGGTTAATAGACTCTAAAAAATGCTTTCCAGTTCCTAATGATTAGTCACTGGACAGGGGTGAGTAGGATGGATATACAGTTGGGATTATGTTAAAGTTATTTCTTAAGTTCCACAAAGGCTGGGATGACACTGAGAATTTAGACATTTTCTTTTAAAATAAATGAAGAAAATTTGCTAATTGTGTGTGTGTGTGTGTGTGTGTGTGTGTTTAAGGTATCCCTGGATCCATGGGAAAATGCGATTCTGGTCTTCCCGGACCTAAGGGAGAACCTGGAATTCCCGGAATTGGATTTCCTGGGCCCCCTGGACTGAAGGGTAAATTAAAAACTTTTAAAATATAAGGTTCATTGAGGACATTTAGAAGTCATAATATGTATGGTGAATAAAAGAGGAAATATCTACAATAAAACATAATGTTTTCCAAGGGTCTTAAAATGTTACAACAATGTTAGGTGAGAAGACAGAATTTATATTGATTTATGTAACTCCATTTCAATCATACTTTTTTAAATTCATAAAAAAAAAAACTGAAAGGTAATTCACCAAAATGGAAATAGCAATGTCCTTTTTGCTGTGCTGGGCATTGAACTGAGGGCCTCATGAATGCCTGGCAAGCTCTCTACCGCTGGGACACATTCCCAGCCCAATAGTGATTCTTCTTCTTTGTCGGGATTTGTCTAAATCTTTATCAGGACTTTTTTTCTTTTGTTTTGAACTTTGTGCATTTATACTTTGTGCATTTATACTTTTCACTTTACATATTTTAAAAATAAGAAATGAATGATGATATCACCAATAAAACTGGGGGTGTAGCTGGTGGCAAGCACATGCTTCGTATGAGCCAAGACCTGGGTTCAGTCCCCAGCCCATGCGTTCTCTTGTGGATGTGGGTGCACGTGTGGGTGCACGTGCATGCACACTCACACACACCAATTTTTATTATAAAAGCTTTTAAACTCTGCTGAGAAAAGCTACCTAGCATCCTGAAAAAGCTCTCTACCTTAACCTGAGTCATCTTTGCATAGACATGCACATAAAAATCCATTTAGCAGGACAATGTTTGTATAAATAGACTTCAAAAATAAAGCTGATTAAATGGCAACTAGCATCAGTGGTTTGAAGAAGTGCTAAAATACAATCATAGCCACACTAACCAGTACAAACAATTGCGAAAGTAATTTTTAAACATAGGGAACCCAACACAATCTGACTAGAAACTGAATTTATTTTAATTTCATGTTTATCAGTTCATTTTGTCATCCTTCAAACTCACACAAGCATCTCTCGCTAGCTGCCGAAGTAGATTAGATGAAATAAGAGTCAGGCTGCTCAGAGTCATGGGATTTAGAATTTGGAATAGCCAGTGTTTATTGTTTGCTTGTTTTCCTCTGCAGGAGATCAAGGCTTTCCGGGAATGAAAGGATCCCCAGGTTGTCCAGGGAAAATGGGGGAGCCTGGCTTCCCCGGAGAGCCAGGCTTCCCAGGAGCCAAGGTCTGCAGAATTAAAACTTGATTGACTGGGAGGGAGAAGGCAACCATGACTGATGAGTTAGGGTGCCCTGCCAGGCGGGATGCTCTGGGTGTGGAAATGATGAGTGTACTCATAGATGGTGAAGATGCTAATTTTTTTTATATTTTCCTGGGCCACCTTCCCTTTTAGAAAGGAAAATAGAATGTGTTAGAAGGCAAGTTTGCATCTCTTTCATCCTCAGTGGCACATTAGTGTGTATAAAAGGAAGAACTGCAGAAAGGAGGGTGGATACCTAGGAAAATAGCCATCGAAAGTGAAGATATGTAGCCTTTTTTATTTATAGAGAATCTCATAGTCTTCTTAAAAGATGGAAACTACACCTCCTGAAGCATCATGAAGCATATTTTTTTTTTTTTTAGCAAAATGAGCAGCAAGTTGAAAAGGGAACACGGATTGGGTGGTAGTGACTGTGAGAGGGACTTAGTGCATCTGTAATAGACAGGTTATTCCAGGTGCCCTAGGAGCAGCCTGTATCAGGGGAACTTGCGAGCATCATGTGGTAAAACTAACATTGCTTCTGTGCTACAGGGAGAACCAGGACTGGCAAGACCCGGAGAACCGGGAATGCCAGGTCTTCCAGGAGAAAGAGGCGATCCAGGGGAAAATGGAGAAACTGGACTCCCTGGACTGCCAGGTCTTCCTGGAATTCCAGGAAAACAAGGACTCGATGGACCTCGAGGTACAAAAACAACTGTGATTAATATTTTCCTTTGTGAGCTGGGCTAAAATGTAGCGAACTGACTTGAAGGTGCTCATTGGATGAAAGAGTCACCAAAAACCTTCTAGTTGAATGAATAGACTCTGTATGGACTAATTTTCCTAATCAATGTGGCTGCTGTATATTTCTTCTTCCTTTTCTTCCTTCCTTTTGGGGCTGGAGATTTCGCTCAGCGGCATAAGCGTCTGCTTTAGAAGCGCGTGGTCATGAGTTTGATCCCCAGTACCAATTAAAAAAACAAAAACAAAAAAACCCATGCCTTACATTCTTCCTTCCTTTTTCCCCCTTCCTCTATAAAAGACACATTAATGAAATGAAATATGGATCTGATTTGCTGGAGAAGAAAGAGTGGGATAGCAATGTGGGGGCATTGGGTTTTGGTAACTAAACAGTCTTGAATTCTCTTTTGCAGGAGATGCAGGGCAGCCTGGACCACCTGGAGTAAAGGGACCCCCAGGAATATGCATAGAGGGGCCCAAGGGACCCCCAGGACTTCCAGGCTTAAATGGATTAAAAGGGCAGCCAGGTAGGGGGACAGCAGCTGAGGCACCAGGTGGGCAGGTGATGCGCACCTCTGGTTTTGCACTTTGCTGTTTAACATGGAAACGGTCCAGCAACAAACAAGCCCTGAGTGATGCTCAGTAAGGAGTGTTGTCAGAAACCGGAACCTTGCAATGAAGGACTTACTGCACAGAGTGGTGTGTGACACCTATAGAGGAAGAGACCTGAAGTCAGTATTTTGGACTGGTTTGTGTAAGAAAATACAAACGCCAAAGACAAATTAAGTGGATAATTTACATATGTTTTTATAGACATAAACTCCCAGACAATGTTTAATCTTTACTCCTTCCATAAATACACTGAGGTGGTTAATTTCTTACTATAAAATAGAATGAATGTGAAGATCCAGGTTAGCAAATTACAGACTGAAATGTGTAGGTAGCTGACTGCTTTCTAAGCAACAGAACAATCGGAATGATGCAGGCTAGATGATCCAGATCGTGCAAACCTTACGCTAGTGTTTTGTTTCCTGTCAACCAGATCTGGTGATCATTCTAAGGGCGATTCCTGAGAACTTAGTGAACGTCAGTGAGCTAACAGACTGCATGTATGTTCACAAATAGATTTCTGGCAAGGACCGTCGTTGTCGTAGTGGCACTGTTGTTTGTAGAAGCCTCGCGTGGCTAACCTCCACGAGTGGCTCTGTGCATCTTCTGTGGACAAAGGACTGAGCTGTAGTCATGAGATGCGACTACACACAGTGCCTGCAGGACCATGAGACGGATACCGACCCTGCACTTCTGCTGCCGCACGACTCGCTGAATGTTAGAGACAGAAAGGACTTGAGAAATTTTACAAAGGAGGGTGCTACACAGACACACACACACACACGCGTGCACACACACACACCCATGCATGTACACACATGTGGTTTCCCCAAAATCATGTAGCCACATATTAAACAAAAAGAAAGCTGATGGAGAAAGCATCTGCTTGTTAATTCATCCCCTCATTTACTCATAGGCAGAAGAGGAGAAACAGGGCCAAAGGGAGACCCAGGAATTCCAGGTTTGGACAGGTCAGGGCTCCCTGGAGAACCTGGACCACCAGGAATGCCAGGTCAGCGAGGCGAGATGGGGCCACCTGGTCAACAAGGATTTCCAGGAACTCCGGGACTTTCAGGGCCACCAGGTATCCTTTGCTGTGCTTTTATTTTGCCTCTCATATCTTCCACGTTTTCCCTTGAAGGTGGTTCTGTAAACTGTCCGTAGGCATAGGCTTTTGACTCCATGCTTTTGGTTTAGTTAGTGTTAAGTTTTTCTTTCAGCATTATTTATAAGAGATCAGGACCAAATCAAGGGTGCAGGGAAACACTGGTGGCAAAATGGTCATCATTTCATAATTACTCACTATGTGTGTTTTGTTGTCTAACCCTTGTAATATCCTACCATTCTATACTTGCTGCTATTTTGTTGAGTTGTTTACATTTGTGTTACCAGGGGACATTGATCCGTGATGTCTCTGTCTAGTTTTGGTATCAAGTCAGTGCTGGATTTACCTAAGTAATCTGAGATGTTCTTCCTCCTTTCGTATTTTCTGGAAGAGTTTGTGAACAGCTGCTATTCCTTAAACATTCAGTAGCTTTTGATACTGAAGTTTTCCGGGTTTGGGCTTTTCTCTGTAGGAAGTCTTTAAATTATCAATTCATTGTTATAGTTCTGTTCAAATTTTCTATCTCTTCTTGAGTCAGATTTGATAATCTGCCTGGCCAGGAATTTGTTCATTTCATCTAAATTATTGAATTTGTGATTCATAATTTTTATAATGCTCTTTATTTCATAGCTATTTTTATAATTCATATAGTGGGGAAGAATATTCTAGCCATTAGCTTATGACATAAGAACCTCAACTGATCTAGAACACAGAGGTAATTAACAAATCATTTATTCATTCGTATTGCTGGACTACTTTTTTTTTTTTTTTTTTTTTTTTTTTTTTTTTTTTTTTTTTTTTTTTTTTTTTTTTTTTTTTTTTTTTTTTTTTTTTTTTTTTTTTTTTTTTTTTTTGCGGTACTGGGGATCGAACTCACGACCTTGCACTTGCCAGGCAGGCGCTTATGCCGCTGAGCTAAATCCCCAGCTGGACTACTGTCATATGCCAGCAATATGCCCGTCACTAAAGACAGAGCAATAGATAAACATAGGTAAACAATATTAAACGTATTTTCTTTCTTTATCTTTTAATTTTTTTATTTTTGAAGGGCATAAAACAAAACAATAAAATGGAATAAAACAAAACAGTGAGAACAATATGGAATTTCAAAAACAAGACAGAGGAAATTGCCCACAGCTGCTAACTGCTAGTGTTATCCTCTAAACATGCTCAGACACTGGGCCCCAGGCCTGCAAAGTCAATCAAACAATGCAGCATTAAGCTGTTCTTAACTTCTTGGTTCTTTTGCTGTAAACGTATTTTAAAACTAAGTTCAATTAGAGACGAGTGCTATGGGAAATCTAAAATGAGGGGATTAATAGAAAGCAATTGATCAGAAGGTGATAGGAGAGAATGCGCTCAAACTGCAGAGAATTCTATTCTCAATCATAAATGTGATTTGCTAGCAATGATGCCCACATAGAAGCATTTAAAAAGACCATTTGCAGATCCATCTCCTAGATTCCTGTTTACATAAATCCTGCCTTCAACTTCTAGCATCCAAGTATAGTGTGTTTTATTTTATGGAATATTCTCTTTTTCTCAGTCGGTGTAGCGTGTGCTGCTTTAGGTTCCCTTGTTCCCACAGGTGAGAGAGGAGTGGCTGGGATGATGGGCTTCCCTGGAACCATGGGCCTTCCTGGGACTCCAGGGTACCCAGGCACGCAGGGGCAGAAGGGTAAGTGACAGTGTCCAGACATCAGCGGGCACAAACAGCAATCCGTTTACTTAGCAGCAAGATACATTACAGTTCGTTCTTTGGTGGGGAAATAGTTCTAAGAGAACCACATATTCGATCTTGCTGTTTCCTGCAGTTCTTTTTGCCACTGGGATGTAGCCCTATTTCTCCCTGTCACTGGTTGTCTGGGGAAACTTGAAGTTCTCAGGACAGTTAACATTTGTGGTTGTTTCTGTGTTAACTTTTGAATGACTGTGAACTACTTAAGGAATTAAGGGCCTGTGTTGTCACTTCTGTCTGGTAGGTAACCTTGGGATTCCCGGAATAAAGGGCGACAGAGGACCCCCAGGAGCCAAAGGGGAACAAGGAGATAAAGGACACCCAGGGCCTTCTCGAATAGTGCACTTAAAGGGGGACAAAGGAGAACCAGGCCTCAAAGGTAAAGAATCTTTTACATTTCGAATTAGAACACTGGAGCTGAATCCAGGACTAGGAAATCACCAGGCAGATCCTCTGAGTTGACAAGAGGACCTAGGCGGTGACCTGCCCAAAGCACACAGCCACTTTGGGGACAAGTGGGAACTAGGTCCTGGCCTTGTGTTGTCTCTTCAGTGCAGTACTTTCTTTTAGAAAGCTAATTCTGTATTTTGATCTGCTACGCTTAAATTGTCTCTAGTAAATCGTTAAACCATAACCCTCAACTCTCCTCTCCCTTTCCCTATGGATAAAATGAAACTCTTAGAAAGTCCATGTGAAAAACTTCTTTGGCAGAAACAGGAACCTCCACCCCGAAGTCTCTTGTAGTCTGTCAACTACCAGGATGGATTTTTCTGATCTCATCTACAAACTTCTCATGCTCAAAATCCTGTGGAGGATTGTAATACAAAGAAAATGCGTTTTTATGAAAATTTAACCCTTTACGAATACTGTTAATTGTTAGCTGTGGCTATTAGGCTACTATTCCAGTCAACTGAAATTATTTCAAGTTACAGAAATGGTTTTTGCAGGACCTTTTGTTATACGAATAATACACTCAGTATGAAACCAAATTTTAAACCAGCCTATCTTTCAGTCCCCTTGACCATAGTTAGTCCCAAATAGTTTTAGAAAAAGAGAATTGTTGGGTAACAAATGACCTTTGCAAAAACAAACTTTCATAGCAGGAAGGAATAAAAAGAAAAGTTTGTTTGTAGGTACAAACACAGAAGTCTGTAATGAATTTTGAGAAGCGAGGTTATACTCAATAAATATTTGTATGCTTGGCACATACAATTTATAAGGATTTATAGTTCTAGCAAAGATCTGTTTGAAAAGCCATACTAGAAAGACTGAATAACTATCTCCAGAAGTTAGCAAAGATTTTCAGTAGTGACATGTGAGCAGGTCTGAAAAGGGATCAAATACAATTAATTTGCCAACTAATAAAATGGATAATTGTTGGAAAAACTCAACTTACAGGCAGTATTTTTTTTTTTTGCATAAAGTTCAGTTATAGAGTAAAATCTTTTTTTTTTTTTAATACCGGGGATTGAACTCACAACCTCATGCTTGCCAGGCAAGAGTAAAAAATCTTTGGAGCATCTCTTACTTAATTTCCTGCAAAATCATCAAGTTTGGTACAAACAGAAGATCTCTCCCATTTTTCTCAATGGAATAGAAAGTAAATTCCATTAAACTCTGTTAGAACTTCTCTAACTCTGTTAGAACTTGTCTAAGTCAACCAGTACCATAAATACTGGTACAAATACTGGAAAACATTTCCAGTCTTCATAAACTGTCTGTATAGATACCATTTCACTAGCCTATTCTATATTATTTCAGCTGTGTTGGAAACATTTTGAGAAAAATATGAGTAGCATATCTGTGTTTACGTAAGCCAAAATTTGGCTCTCACAGCCTAAATGCACAATGAGTACTAACTTACAATTAACAAATTCATTTTGCAAAGTACAGAGAAAAACATGCTACTGTAGAGAGAGACTTACTGTTTCTATGCTCCTAACAAAATTCCCCAATTTACTGTCAAGGGTGCAGTAATGAATCTAAGCTGTGTTCTCTCTTAATTTTCTGAACATATAACTGAGGAGCACAGATTAAACACACCAAAAAATAAAAAAGGAATATACTATTTAAGATCATTTCAGTGTGACCCATGTTTAAAAATTTGAATTTCTACCATATATATTGAGAATAGGAATTATTGTCTATTTCTTGAGGTGTGTGCATGGAAAAGTAAAGCACAGATATGGAAAGATGATGAATAATAAAAGGTGCAAATCAGTAGTATGTCAGGTGACTCAGAGATGTAAGTAGCATTTCAGTGCACGGGTACTGTTCTCAATTTTGCAGTTACCGACTCCTTAAACCTCATGCTAACCCTAGGATGAGGTCCTCTGCTAGCTGTGATCCCATGTGTAGCAGAGATGGGCCTCACGGGGATGTGATCATTTGAGAGACCATTCTCCACCTCTTCATGGGCTCCAGCCACCCTGACCGCAACTCTACGGAACTGAGGGAGGCAAAAACCACACAGCATTGAGGATCATCAGGGCCGCCTCCGTGACAGAGCACTTAAATTATGAGTGGATTCAGATAAGGAAATAAAACTCTTGGCTTAAAATGTTTGTAAGGCTCGCCTTGCTTGAAGCATTCAAACTCCTTGCACTGGGATAGCAGTTTCTTCACCACTTGCCCTTCGCCAATCTCTTACCATGTGCTATTTATGTGGCTGACAGTTATTGTTTAACATCTGGGGTCAGGCATTTTATAAATGTGCTAAACCCAGAGGTGCCAAAGTGGTCATAATATCCTGGTCATGATTAAAAACTTACAACTTTGTAGGGAAAAGAAATATTAATGGATCTGTAATATCTTCTGTACAGGTCAATTAATAAATACCTTAGATTGTGCTGATCAGATATGAATGGTCCCTATTGCATATTTTTTTACCTTTTTTTAAATTTAACTCTTTAACAGTTTAAAAAGCAGCCCTGCCTCTCAAGTCATATCGAACTAAGCCAAACTGCAGGCAAATGAATATTCTAAACAGTATATATTCTTAGACTGGAAAAAAAAAAAGCAGAGGTGCAAAATGAAACAGTCTAACCCCTGCTACTCCTTTGCATATGGTATTTCCTTGTTTAGGAATCCTATTTCATTCCATGTCTTCCCTCCCAATTAGCTCTCATTTGGTCTTCAAGACTGAGGAAAAAAAGAAAAGAAAAACACCAATCTCTTCCAGAAATTCTTTCCTGTAGCGTACTGTGTCCAACTTTATTACAAAACTTATCTTACTGGGTGGCAATTGCTTGTTTACCTGGCTCGCTCCCTAGTTAAACACTAAAAACTTGGGAAAGTGACCGTGATTTATTTATATCTCCAGTACTGAGCTCAAGACCTGTCTGTTAATTAGATACTCAATTCATATGTCAGTGAACGATTAAGTATATAAGCAAGACAGGAGCCAAGGAAAGTAAATCTGCTGGAAAAAGGACAGAAAGCCAAGTAAAAAATGTTCCATGCAGTTAAAGAAGTTTGTAATTTCCCCTGTAGGGAAAAGAGATTCAATGAATATTAATTAGCAAGAAAACAATATGATCAAAAACATGTCTTTTAGAGAAAGTGAAATGGGAAGTTTATGAGCTTTCTAGTCATTCAGAAATGACATAAAATCTCAGTATCATCACTGAGGGACAGTATGACTTTAGGTAGCATCTTTCCACTTACCTAATACTTAATAAATAATAATGTTATCAAATCAGTTGAGAATGAAGTTGTTTAGATGAGGATTGTGTAGTAGTGTTCTGTCTGTACTAAGAAAAATGAAAAAATCGGTCACTATAGTCTACAGTGTTTTAGTGTGTAAATGTGACCATGGTTAGCAGTCCTTGAGAACTAATTGTTGTCCACCATTGTGCTCATTTTTCACACATATTATGTCATTTAATCTGCCTTTAGAAAGATACAGGTCCACATCTGCCCATAGTCTTAATAAATATGCTAAGATAATACTCTTTCAGTTTAATCCAGGGTGTGTATGAGTCTGACAAAATTCTAACCCGTACTTTCCTATCTGGTTTTTAACTTTAGGACTTACAGGAAATCCAGGAGAGAAAGGAAACAGAGGCATTCCGGGGTTGCCAGGTTTAAAGGGCCTGGAAGGACCACCTGGACCACCAGGACCACCAGGTATTGCGTATGCTCTAATGCAGTATCATGTCTTAAGTTTTCTGAGATCTAAATGCAATGAAACTTGTTTGTAGACTTCTGGGTTGAATACAAATCCTCCTCCAATTTTGTTCTAACAGAAAGTCAGTTCTAAATTAAACCAAATGGGAGGTGTTTCTGAGATCTAAATGCAATGAAACTTGTTTGTAGACTTCTGGGTTGAATACAAATCCTCCTCCAATTTTGTTCTAACAGAAAGTCAGTTCTAAATTAAACCAAATGGGGATGTATTAATTTCAAAATATTAATCTCTGCATAGTTTCATTTATCAACTCTAAAGTTTATTTTAAAATGTTGATGTGTATTACAAATGATATTTTATCACAATGTCACATATCCAAAATGAAATCAATGCTTTAGAAGTTTTTGTATTTGCCCTTTCCTTTTTTAAAACAAATTATTGAGTTTACAAAGTAATTTTTTGAACTATTAAAGTATTTATTCTATTACAGTATAGTGTAAAATTCCACTAAAGTATAGTTGAAAATACTGTAATAGTTTAAAGTATTTATTTTGACAACTTTTTTTTTTTTTTTTTTTTTGGTATGGGGATCTAACTCACGACCTCATGCTTGCCAGGCAGGTGCTTGTGCTGCTGAGCTAAATCCCCAGCCCCTAAATTATTTATTTTATTATTTAATCTACCTTTAAAAAGATGCAAGTCTTTACTACCACCTAGGTAATAAGGCTACTATACAATAAAATTCAAACTGGAAATACATTATTATGCAGTCACAGAAGCCCATCCTTTCCTGCTGCTCTTGATGGCTGAAGTCCAGGCCTGCGATGAGAATATCACTTTCTCTGGACTTATGTGTACTGACTCCCCAGTCTTCCTCTTATCTGAAGGCAAAGGCATAACTGACCAAGTACCTATACCAGCTGGTCCCGCTGTTCTAGATTCATTCATTTATGCAAGCAACAGGTATTTACTGAGTACTGCTATGCCCAGGAACTGTGCAGGACGTATGACTTTTTTACCCTCTTGGTTCTCAAGGTCCTCGAGGAGATCTGGGAAGCCCTGGGCATCCTGGGGAACCAGGACCACGTGGCATGCCAGGAAGCATGGGCAACATGGGTATCCCAGGTAATGCATAAGGTCTCGTTATGAGCCCACATGCGAATAGCAGGTCACAATTCCAGATGCTGCTATGGTTTTGATTTTCCACTTAGTAGAAAATCTGCTTGTTATGTAAAACAACCAGATTTGCTTTTAGATAAAGGTATTTGTGAACAACTAACATGTTAGTGAAAACAAAATAAATACTTACATTGTGTAAAAATCATCCACTGTAACTTCCTGATGCATCTGAGGTTCTGAAAACCCAGATTCTTGGGAGAAGGGTGGTTTATGGAAAGGTCTAAAGTAGAACCCTTCTAGATTCCTATCTTTACCTGTCTTGCTTGATATCTTTCCTAATTTCAGGTTCTAAAGGAAAAAGGGGAACTTTAGGACTCCCTGGTCTACCTGGAAGACCAGGGCTCCCAGGCATTCATGGCCTCCAAGGAGATAAGGGAGAACCAGGTTATTTAAAAGACACAAGGCCAGGACCTCCAGGACAAAAGGTATATAGGCCACTAAAAAATTTATGTTTTGGCAGTTGAAGGTGGCCCTTAAAATATTAGTAAACATCCAGATTCAGTGTGGGAAGAAAAAATGAAACTATTACTGTATGTTCAGGCAATCATTTGGATTTTTTAAAAAATCATATTTCCACAACTGTGGTTGCCTGGTATTATTCAGTTGTGGATTTTGGGCAGCCCCTTTCAGTTGCCAAGGGATCTCTCTGTCCCTGCAATTTAGGCGTGTCCCCAGTAGGGGGCAGTACTTACAAAACCACATAACCTGAAGGGCAAGGGATTTTCCCTTGTGACAAAAAGTGCCCAGGCTTGACCATGAACTCAAATCACTCAGACAGATATTTGGTAATCAAAACCCCTTGTCTTATTAAGGTACAATGCAAAGTTATAAAATAACTGTAGAGCAATATTAAAAAGTAAGCAACATTCTAAAATAACTACATTTATCTTTCTTGTCCAGAACTCTAAAGCATCTTCATTCTTTACACCTAATATTTTTATTTTGTCTCAGTGTTTCCTATGCTTTTTGTCTGCCACAGACGGGCCACAGGTGGGGTGTCAAAGTCCTCTCCAGTGTGTGACATGAAGCACCAACCAAATGTTTCGGTTGGGGCTTGGTTGCTTTGCCAATCTTTCTGTCCACAGCAGTTATACTGAGGGCCAGAGTTACAGATCAACTAATATAGATCAATTAATAGAATATCTCATAGGCAGGGGTTTTAACACAAAATTCCTTGGATCCCTGGAGGAATCTATGATATCCCAAGAAACTCCCTCACCTCCTGGAATGGAATGCCAAGCGTATAGACACAATTTTTTACAGGGGACAGCCTATATTTTTCATCAGATATTCAAGACTAGATGACTACAAAACATAAAATGTGTGACTTAGGAAACCTCCCTTTCTTTTGAATCAGTACAATACCAGTTTTTATTAAAAGTTCCATATTTTTCAGTAGCAAATGCCACAGCTAGAAAGAAAAATTTTAGACATTGCACACACACAAGAAGATACCTTTCATTACTCAGAACATAGACAAGTTTTTGCCTCCCTTTCTATTTAAATTAGGTTCTTAGAAAACCAGGAAGACTTCTTCCCCTGAGATATTTTTTCAGCGAGAAATTCTATTTAACTTTAGGCACAGTTGATTACTGGTACCATTTAGATTTAGGATTTTCATAGGCAACCACCAGAAGTTTTTAGAACTGTGCAGTGAACACAAAAATGTTTTATGATGGCAGCAAGTCAAAGTAACCGAGTAGTACATCTTATCAACGGCAATGGAAAATTTTATAAGTCATTGGAACCTATACATTCTGATTTATCATAAAACTGGAATATAGATTAAATCAATAGTAAACCATTGAAAGGGTTTTTAGACATGATCGACATACATGCATTACATGTTCAGTATTGGTAGGACACACTGTTCATTTGGCTTGTCTCTTATCCGCAGCCAGTTATCATAATTCATAATTACATATTTGTGTGATTATTTAATATCTATCTTCCCCCTGGTCCCTGATCCCCTGTGAAGGCAGGAGGTGATATGTTGCATGTGGGTAGAGGTTAGCATTATACCCTGGTGAGGGTCAGCTTTGTGAGTAGGTAGCATGTTTTTACAAAGGTCCAAAGTAAAGAAGTATCCTGCACTTGGTTTAATGCTTTGCTTTGCTGTCTTGAAACCTTTTAAATTGTTAAAAAGGGAATTGCATTGACATTTTGCGTCAGGCCCACCACCCATGTAGCCAACTCATTCCCACCATTCATCATGCTAGCCCACAGCAGGCACTTAAACAAGAACTGATGAATGCGTGAGAAAAGTTTGTGCTTAATTCTAATCCTGTATCCTGCTTATACGAGAATTTTAAAGGCGTTTGACTGAATTTAAGGGAGATCCAGGATTGCCAGGTGACATGGGAAAGAAAGGAGAAAGAGGCCCACCTGGCCCACCTGGACATCCGGGGCCCGTTGGACCTGAGGGGGCGCCTGGGAGACCCGGGAGTCTTGGCCAACCAGGTGAGCTTGGCTTTACAACCCTGCAAGCTGGAAGCGTTACCTAGAGTATGAGTCTCACCTCCTGGCATCGCCGTTATAAACAGAAAGCTAGATGCTTGTGCTGTAGTTGTTTTCCCACAACTTTGAACTTTAAATTCTAAGACCAAGGAGTAGTCTGATTTTTCTGTTTGAGGAGATGACACTGAAAAACCTGCCCCCGTAAGGAAAACTTTGTAACTGCTACCCCAACGAATTTGGCCTAAAGACATGAAACATTACTTCCTGCATAACCTTATGAGATCTGGGTGAGTCTGTTAGGCTTCCAGAACAAATACCACAGATGGAGTGCCTTAAGCCACCAAAACTTATTTTCTAGACACTGAGTCTGGGACCAAGGTGCTGGCAGGGTTGGGAATGCCTGATCCTTCTGTGTTTGACATTAAATGGTGATTTTCTCCTTATCCTCTCTCTATGCTTCATCTCGCACAAAGACACCACTCCGATGAGGACCCACCCTAGTGACTGCATTTTTACTTAGTTTTCCACAACATCATCGCCCAGCGTAGGTGCATTCTTAGGTCCTGGGACTGAGGACTTTGGTGCCTGAGCTTGGAGACAACACAGTTCACCTTAACACTATTCCGTATCTTTTTTTCTAACATATTTCTTGGTTGAACGTTGGTTTGCTTTCTTATTAACTTACAATCTGGGCTTAAGATTTTGTTTTGTTACATTAAAAACATCTGCCGAAGTATTGGGTCATAGCTTCAGGTTTTGTTTTTTTGTTTGTTGTTTTGTTTTATTTTGTTTTGTTTTTACCATAGTGTGTCTTGTTTTCTTCAAAATAGTTGTCCATACCTTCACACGCAATACATTAATACAAAACAAAATAGTATAAAACCAATCAAAACAAGAGAATGAGACAGTAGGAAACCAATAATGGCTACCATAATGTCTCTTGTTCTCTTCAAAATAGCTGTCCACACTTTCACACAAATTGAAATCAAATAATAGAAAACAGACTAAAATCAATCAAAATGAAGAATAAAAGCATTATTGGACTTCAAAACAAGATGTTAGGAAATCAATAATGGCTACCATGATGTTTAATTTTGGGGGGTTTTTGTTGTTGTTGTTGTTGTTTGTCTTTTTGAGACAGGGTTTAACCATGTAGTTCAGTCTGGCTTTGAGCTCACTTTATAGCACAAACTGGCCTCAAACTTGCAAGGATTCCCCTGCCTCAGCCTCCCGAGTGCTGGGATTACTGACATGCACCACCATGCCCGGTTTAGTTTTTAAAATAACATTTTAAGTATCTAAATGTTGGATGGACTTGCAGTTAAATTTCAGTTAAAACAGTAAGCAGAAGAGAGTACATCCACCACTGAAAATAATTCAGTGCTTCCCCGCTGCGGCTCCCCGAGGGAAAAAGGCTGGGGTGCTCTGCCCATCACAGAGGGTTTCCCTAGGACCACCTTGGACACAGTTGACTATAGGAGCTGAGTGTTCCCTCTCTGTTGGAATTCACCTTTTGTTATTCCTTTTTCCTTGCCCTCTCTCCACTTCCAGGAAAGCCAGGTCCTGATGGTGATTTGGGGCTTAAAGGAATCAAAGGCTTCCCAGGCCCTCCAGGAATCAAAGGCCCTCCAGGTTCCATTTTTGTACTTCTCCGTCCTGAGGGAGGCACATTTTCCCCAGAGGTTCAAGTCTGTACACTTACGGCTCTTGCAGAAGGGAGTTCCTTTCACTCTGTTCCAAAGAGCAATGGGGGCAAGTGGGGTTAGGTGTTTCTATTTAATTCAAATAGCCACCAACCTACACATCTCCACACAGTCATCCTCATGGTAATATTAATCTGTGCATAGTTTTCACCCTGAGCTTAGCTTCATGTAACTAGAGTTCTGAAAAATTACCACCTTTTATAAACGCCTCACATTTCCCTGACACCCGCATTAGGCCGCTGATAGGAAATAAGTCCTCTCCTTAAATATGCTGGCCTGGGTTTCGGTTTCTGTTTTGTTTAGGCTTCCCAGGATTGCCAGGGTCTCCAGGGCCAGCGGGTGGAAGAGGTGACCAAGGACGTGATGGGATTCCTGGCCCTCCTGGAGAAAAGGGAGAAACTGGTACGATGCGCTCAGTGTCTTTGATTTACTGATCTCATTTTAGGTAGAATCACTGCAAACGGTGTAAGCCTCCAGTTCTCTAAAGGTTCTTCTCTGATAGAACTGGATTTTTAATATGTCCTTGGTGTGTGCTAGATTTTGGGCATGCATATATAATTTAATAAAATTAACCAAATATTGACATGTCCGTATGATCTCTCTCAGGCTTGCTGGGGGCCCCTCCAGGTCCAAGAGGGAATCCTGGCGCTCCGGGTGAGCACTCCCCCTGCCCCAACTAGGATATGCATTTCTAGGAGCAGAAATCCAGTTTGATTTCCAGGGACGTAATCCAGTTTATGTAGAAGACAAACTTAACCTAGTGAATGAAAGCAGTCCCAGTACCACTGCATAGTTTCAGCGTTCTATTAAAAATGTTTAATCGTTGCCATCACAGTAAAAGGAACAAATTGGAAGCTATAATCCGATTTTGGAACTTCTTTCTACAGAAGCATTTAAAAATGAAAAGAACTCGTCTGTATTTGCCTTATCGTTGTTGTTAGCATGGTTCCAAGGCATCACCTCCTAAAAGGGTGCAGGGAAATTGCTGCCTTCCCAGTTAGCATCCCTCCTTCCTATCGGGATAACCCGCAGTAACATTAATGACTGCTGCCCTCTTAGATTTGATTTCGACCCCCACACTGAGGGTGTGACTCATGCCACTGTCTTAGGGGCTACCCAGTCACTCTCTCAGCTTCTCAGACACAGCAATTTACTGAACATGTGGTTCAAAGTATGCACACAGGGTTGGGGACTTAGCTCAGTGGCACAAGCACCTGCCTGGCAAGTGCAAGGTCCTGAGTTCAATTCCCATTACCAAAAAAAAAACAAACAAAAAACCAGATAAACACTGCTGGTGGTGCATACCTGTAATCCTAGCACTCGGGAGGCTGAGGCAGGAAGATCATTGCAAGTTTAAAACCAGCCTGGGCTACAAAGTGAGCCCAAAACCAGCCTGAACTGCATGGCAAGAACTGCATATCTCAAGGAGAGAGAGAGAGAGAAAGAGAGAGAGAGAGAGAGAGAGAGAGAGAGGGAAAGAAGCATTATGCACACAGTTTTCATTTGAGAGACTGTAAATCTGCATTTCTCATGCCTGTGTTTTACAAGATTAGTAACTATTTTTTTGGTGGTACTAGGGATTGAACCCAAGACCTTAGCATTGAGTACATCTTCAGCCCTCTTTTATTTTTTGTTCAGAAAAAAGGACTCAAACTGGGCATGGTGGCACATGCCTAAAATCCCAGCTCTAGACAGGCTGAGGCAGGAGGATTACTGAGTTTGAGGCCAACCTGGTCTGCATAATGAGTTCAAATCCAGCCTGAATTACAGATCAAGAGTCTGTCTAAAAAAAAAAAGAAAAAAGAAAGAAACATGTATTTAGTTGCTTATATTTATGTAACACTTTAAAATTATACTTTTTAAAAACCTACTAATGATTGAACCCCGGGCTTTACGCACGCAAGGCAAAAGCTCTACCACTAAGCTACATTCCCCCAGCAATTTCAATCATTTCTTAAATTTTGAGACTATGTCTCACTAAATTGCCCCAGTTGGCCAAACTCTTAATCCCCATCTCAGACTCCTGAGCAGCAGAGATTACAGGTGTGTGCCTGCCTGCCCCACCCAGACCCTGCTTTTTGTCCAGCACTTGATCTTTAAAGAATAGAGTAAAAACAGACATTAGTTTCACTTTTAAAATAAAACAACTAAGACTTGTAACAGTCAAATGACCGAGCCAGTTACGGTGGCACGTCCCAGCACTCTGGGAGGCTGAAGCTAGAAGATCACAAGTTAGTTCGGGCCCAACCTGGGCAAATTAGTGACTTAGTAAGACCTTGTCTCCAAATAAATCAAATTTAAAAGGCTTTGGGGTAGTAACTCAGTACAAAGGCCCTGGGTTTGATCTCCAGTACTGTAAAAAAAAAAAAAAATGGACTCTGCCACATCAAATGGCCAATCAGAAGAAGAACTGTAATTCTGTATTTCATTTACCAGTCTCTTAAAAAAGAAAACTGCTAAGTATCTGCATTATTATAGATAACTACAAGCTAATTCCAGCTATAGGAACGTGAAAGGAACTTACAGAGCCTTATTCTTTGCAGGTGCCAAAGGAGAGAGAGGACCCCCCGGCTGGCCCGGCCTCCCTGGCAGGAAGGGGACCATGGGCGATGTTGGGCCTCCAGGACCCATGGGCATAATAGGACTCCCGGGGCCACCAGGTCTGCCTGGGGTAGTCGTCCCTGGCCAAAAAGGAAACCGAGGCCCACCAGGCTCAAGAGGACACCCAGGTGGAGGGTTTATTTTGCCATCAGATGTTCTTATCCTTCTCCTTGGCCTCTGATTTTCTCTATTCTTCCCATGTCCCCTGTTCTTTCACGGTGTGCAGTTAGGCTGCTGGTGTTGAGGCAGAGTGGCCCGTTTGAAAGGTTAATAGGTACCCAATGAAGCTAAAAGAACGAGACCGACATTGATTGAGCTTGTCCAGTGCATGAGGCAACGTACCCCTCACAGACCCTCCCCTAACAAACAGCCCTCAGGAAGAAGCAGTTCCTTCCAGGCATTACCTTACTCTGTCTTCAGTGCAGTTCACCACGCACAGCAAGAGAAAGGGTGTCTGCAGCGGTCCCGGCTGCAGGCTGTGTACTTCGTATCACAGGAACCCTGACACAACCTTCCAGATCCCTTACCGGCAGCACTGACAGGTTCTTTGTGAATGCAGGTGAGCCAGGTCCTCCTGGACCGCCAGGGAGGCACACAGAAGGCATAAAAGGTGACAAAGGATTTAGAGGCCAGCCTGGCCCCGAGGGTCCACCTGGAATGGCAGGAGACGCAGGGCCACCAGGACTTCCGGTGAGTATGGAAAATTATTGTGACTTATTATTAACACAATATTGATTTATGATAGTGTCAGTGTTATTCATGCTGATGATTGATACAAGACTATTAACTAACTCTCGTGAATCAATTGCACCAGAGATGGTGCTAGGCGACCATGTGTGGTGCAACTGTGCAGTGTGTCCGAGGGCAGACAGCCCACAGGTTCAAGAAATCAAAGCATCTTAAGAGCTGGAAAGATTCAACCTCTAAAATGTCTCTCAGACTCTGGTCTGTATGGGACTCACTCCTGCAGCATTCCCGAGCCTGGCTGATTTAGACTCTGAACAATTCTAGTGTGAGAAAAACAGCCAGGAGTTTAGAATTATTCTAAAGGGTTTCATCCCTCCCCCTACTGATAGGCTCTCAAAATTACTGTGCCATCCTGTGCACGTCTGTATTTTCTTCCCACAACATACTTCCCCATCTTTGTGAATAGCTGCTATTTCTTCCCAGTTATTTTCTTCATGCATGCATCCCTGGTTCTTGCAGTTCAGTTTATTCATCAACCTTGCTTAAATTCTGAATATGCCCTGGTTCATCAGTATCTCCCTTTAATATGCACCACCTGGGAGAAACACCCTCCAGAATAAGAACTCAGTACCAAATGAGTGTTAAAAAAAACCCAAAAAACAGAAGAAGGAAGGGCCTCACTGTGCTGAACCGCATCATTTTAGGAATCCAGAATTCTCTTTGGGCGATTCAGCCGCCCCGTTACCTCTCGACTGTAAAAACTTGAGCGCACAGTCCGTTTAGCTCATGTTCAGCTTTGCCTTATAAACTGCTATAAGATTCCTCCATTTTTTGTCTGCCTCTGTGTTGTTGATATTTGCTCATTTGTGACAGAACTTTTATGTTTATCTTTTGAAGATGCTGCCATGTTCAATCAGTCCCTTGCTTCCTAAGATCTGTCAGTTCAGTTTCTCCTTCAAGACCTCCACCATACTCCCCAGCCTTCCCTTCATGGTGATAATTTGTAGATATCAAATGAGAGAGAGAGAGAGACAGACAGACAGACAGACAGACAGAGACAGAGAGACTGAGAGATGTTACATTGATGGATATGGTTCAACAATCACTGCCTACTCTGTACCAATGGATAGAAAAATTAAACTGCAGAGTCCTTGCCTTGAAGGGACCTATGTCAGGCGCAGAAGGCAGACACAGGGACAGGCCATTTTCACTCTTCGTGCTAAGAGGCAGAAGGCAGAGGGACACAGATGAAGGTATTTTATCCCTTCAGTAGAGGTAAAGACACTGAGAGAGGTTTCTCTTGGCCTGAGTCTTAAAAGGTACTTGTTCAAAAACGTGAAAAGGAGAACTGGAGCTGTGAGGAAAGGCACTTTCAGAAGGGAAAAAACGACTAGAAAGAGTAGATGACTCAACACACAACTCCCGATTCTTGGAGGCTACAGTGGAGATGAGGACGCATGGGAGGAGGCTGGAGGGCCCAGCTGAGGTCAGGTTACTGAGGTCTAGTTTCATTTGTTTGTTCAAGAAACATTTACGAAGCATCTCTGTGTACCCTGCGTTCTCTCTACAAGTTGCAGTTAGTACCTTGGAGAACAGCTGGCTGTTCCTAAGTTTTAAATCCATCCTGCTCTACACAGGAGTCATTTTAGCCACAAAGATATGACAGAGGGATCCGCTTTGACAATTCATATGAAGACACAGAACCTCCGTGATGTAACTCTGGCCTCCTCCGGCACTGCCTGCCTCTGACGAATACGGAGAGATACTTTGGCATGACTGGTTACAAAGCACCTTAAGCTCATCTGCTATTTGGATTTTAGAAACGACCCTGTTTTTAAAAAAAGTTATTGGTGAAAATGAGAAATTCATCCCTCTCTAATCTGCAGATGCCTTTCATGTTCTTCATGTTGCTTTGAAAGTTGCATCGTGGATCGCAGGAGCACATCTAAAGTTCTCGGGGAAGGGGCAGGAAGACACAGTGTTTAGAAAGCCGGGCTTGTAAACACGACCTCAGGTCAATTCCCTGGAGCATTCATACTCATAAGCGTCCACATTTGCAATCGTAAGAATTCTGCTGAGGGTGCTGGTGGACACATGAACCCCAGCACTCAAGTGGGTGAAGCAGGAGGATCAGGACATTGTCTCAAAAACAAAGACAAAAGGAAGGAAGGGAGGGAGGAAAAAAAGAAAAGGAAGGAAGGAAGGAAGAAAGAAAGATGAAAGAAAGAAAGAAAGAAAGAAAGAAAGAAAGAAAGAAAGAAAGAGTGGTGGCCAAAAACAACAGGCTGCAAAAATAAAAAGAAAAGCGCTTTATTAGCTGAATTCAGCAGCGACACTGTC